>NXFV01000688.1:0-51622 GCA_002803225.1 Gamarada debralockiae | reverse complement strand
CTGTGTTAAGCGTTGACGTGTGCTCCGGACCCAGCGTCTTCTCGTACCCAGCGAGTGCCCGCCGGTACATAGCATCAGCCTTAGCCAGTTTCCCCTGCTTATAATAGAGAATACCTAGGTTGTTCACTGCTTGGAGCGTTGACGTGTACTCTGGACCCAGCGTCTTCTCCTTCCCGGTGAGTGCCCGCTGGCACATAGCATCGGCCTCAGCTAGCTTCCCTTGATTGATATAGAGAATACCTAGGTTGTTCACTGTGTTAAGCGTTGACGTGTGCTCCGGACCCAGCGTCTTCTCGTACCCAGCGAGTGCTCGCTGGAACATGGCGTCGGCCTCAGCTAGCTTCCCTTGATTGACATAGAGGATGCCTAGGTTGTTCACCGTATCAAGCGTTAACGTGTGTTCCGGACCCAGAGCCTTCTCGTACCCAGCGAGTGACCGCTGGAACATGGCATCGGCCTCAGCCAGCTTCCCTTGATTGACATGGAGGATGCCTAGGTTGTATACTGTCCTGAGCGTCCGCGTGTGCTCCGGACCCAGAGCCTTCTCGTACCCAGCGAGTGCCCGCTGGAACATGGCATCGGCCTCAGCTAGCTTCCCTTGATTGACATAGAGGATGCCTAGGTTGTTCACCGTGTCAAGCGTTGACGTGTGCTCCGGACCCAGCGTCTTCTCGTACCCAGCGAGTGCCCGCTGATACATAGCGTCGGCGTCAGCTAGCTTCCCTTGATCGACATAGAGAAGACCTAGGCTAGTTACTGTGTTGAGCGTTGACGTGTGCTCCGGGCCTAGCGCCTTCTCATACCCGGAAAACGCCCGCTGGAACATAGCGTCCGCCTTGGCCAGCTTTCCTTGATTTCTGTAAAGGATACCTAAGTTGCGCACTGTGTTGAGTGTCCGCGTGTGCTCTGGGCCAAACGCTTTTTCGTACCCGGCTAACGCCTCCTGATACAAGGTCCCGGCCTCCAAGAACCGGTCGAGAGCTTCATAATACGACGCAAAAGTAAATGCCGCATGTACTAGAGATATATCTGATTTGTCCAAATCCTTCAAATATTCTTGGTCATTATGAAGACAAGCATCTATATGTGCAAGAAAATACTGTTTGGTCCTTAATGGCAGCTTATCTCGATCTTGTTTGTCGAGGTACTGCGCAAGTAATGTTGTCGCTTCGAGAGTAAAGTCCCTACGCTGATCTGTCCGTAATTTCAACCAGTCTGTGACAAGGGGATGTAGCGAGAAATACAAAGCTGTGCTCTCTGTATCTGCCCTCTGTAACAGTGACAAGTTCGACAATTCGATGATGATGTCTTCGTACTTGTACTGATCCCAAGAATCGCCGGAGGTGAAAAGTTCTCTCCACTTTGAAGGTTCGTGTTCCAGCGCTTGGGGGAATCTAAATAGATCTTCCCCTACATCTGAAGCGTTCAAGAATGCAGAGAGTGTAAGAAAGTGACTGATCATCATCCTCTCGTTATCATTTTTGCCGATTTGCTGAAAGGACAATTCCCATGTAGTGAACACGCTTAACAGGGTTTCATCTTTGTCATCACCAAGCTTCCTTCGATATTCCCATAATGACGGGGTGTGCTTCAATACATATTCCTTTCGGTCTTCGTAATGTTTTATAAACCGAGAAAGAGGAAGGTTTCGCTGGCTGATGTATGCGCCTGCCTGGTCAATAGCAAGTGGGAGATATCCAAGTTTTTGGATGATCTTTAACCCTTCTGCGTTGTTTTCGTCATTCCTTTCGTGTTTAGATTGACTTAATAGGAGCTTTAAGCTCTCTCCTTCTGTCATCTGCGTCAACCTTATTGTTGTTCCAAGCCGTTCAGAACCAGCATGTCGACTCGTGAATAATATTGCACCGGTTTGTCCTTGAGGGATGTAAGTCGAGACATCCTTGAACTCATCAGGTCGATCATAATTATCAAATACTATAAGCCACGGCCTCTTCCACATTCCCAGTGTCTCTTTGACAAAGTCGACCTTTGATTCAATTTCATTCAATACGCGTCCCGGATCAGAGATCTTTGCGGCGATAGCTTCAAACCCTCGGGAGGCAGTATTAGAAGATGAAGCGTCGATCCAAAAGATTGCTTGATATGTCTCTGAGGTCCTTGCCACACGGCAATATTCGAGTGCGAGCTGTGTTTTCCCTTGACCACCCATGCCCAAGAGCACCACTCTTCTCGGACGAGGCGTATTTTCCTTGATATTGGCAAAGCTGGTCTCAATTTCCTTTAATAACTCTGGTCGATTCACGTACTGAGACACCTGTAATGAAGGAACTTCATAATATGTCTTCATATGATCTTGTCGTTCAGCGGTGGAAGATATCACTTAGTAACCAAATTAGCTTCATAGTTGTGAGATGAAAAGAGTAAATAGACGTACAGGATCTTAAGAGTATCTGCACCTCTAGACCAGACTCAAGGCCCAAAGCCTGAGTTGAATGTAACAAGACATTTGAATGGTGTTTGAAGCTTGATTCTATCTCCCCAAACCGAACTTCAAATGGCTGCCATTGCACTTTGAAGAAAGTTGTCATTGAAGTTCGCTGTGGTAAACGTGGTGATCCATCGTTATTCACAAAAACCGTGCGTGCATGTTTACAAAACCTGAAGATATCTTCATAAGCATCGAGCAAGGCCTGTATTGAATTAGAACAGCAGATCTCCTATAAAGCAAGTTTTAAATTATCAAAGGACAACTAACATGTTGGACAGGTTCAATATTGCCGGCAGCTTTTGCATAAAGTGCAAATGACTCGAGATAATCCCCAAGACGAGAGATCATCCCAGTTAACTGATTGAAGAATTCCACAAATTTGACAGCAATCTATAGTTATATCATTACAACTTCGCCGCTGGCATAATAGAAGCGCAATGAGGTGGAACTCTTACATCGATTATTAGACGAACTCCGCCCACAACCAGAGATGATATCTCAGGACTGGCTTGAATTCCAATCGCTACACCACTCATGAACTGATCCATAACTTGGAAGACCTTGGTGAGAGTTCCAGCACAATGTCGGAGGGTGGATCTCTGATTATATACATCGTCGAAACCTTTTACTTTTGATAAAAGCTCTTCGGGAGATATAATCGCCTCAGCATTTTTGAAACTGCCCAGCTCCGCTGGGTCAAGGACCTTCTGCATCCGCTCTTGAAGTGCATTCTCGAATGCGCTTTGTGATACGAGCCTTATGCTAATATTAGTTGATGCACTTATCATAGATTTGAGCAGTAATGCAAACTAAAAGAATATGAGAATGATATTGAAAGGCTAACTGGGTAGTTTGCGCCGGTAATGATAGATCTGAAGATGGTGTTTGAGATACGTATGGGCATGATGGCGGGTCTAAAGATGACGGTTGGGATGCATGAGGATGTGACGAAAGTTGTGGAGACGGTTGGGATAGAGATGAGGGCAGATGAGGTAATGATGGAACGGATGCAAGGGTGCCTTTCCGCGCCTTCAGACGTGCTCGAATATTGAAAGGAGATGGCATAGCAAGCGTTTTGATGTACGGCAAATTAATAATTCTCGGCTCTGTATAGCGTGTAGGAGTGGAAGCTTAACCAGACAAAGAACGAGGCGGCGAGTGATGTGACAGATTCGGCACGTGATGGATTTTCAGCCAACCGAGATTATTCTTGCCTCTTTGAACTGAAGGCATCAACTTACACCCCATGAAGCTTCCTCATACTACGCCAAACCTCTCCAAACCAGCGCATCGGGCATCGGAGATATGGTTTCCAGTGTCCGTTGACAACTGATCGAATCTCAACATCGACGGACTCGAAGAAGATGGTTCTGGCCCTCGATGACAGGGCCCGGTGGAGCGCCAAAAGCTTGTGGACTCAAGAGACAAAGCGAGCTCGAATGACAACGTCAAGAGAAATTGGGAAATAGTTGCTTTCCAGACGCGCCCGAGGAGGAAGATCTTTGCTGCAACCGAGAAGAAGTGGTGGAACAAAGGTGGAAAGCCGCTTGTGGAGTGGGTAATGGTTCTACATGTTGAGACGGTTGACCGTCAGAGGAGGGTAATGCCGGTGAAGCATGAGGATCCGTGGAAGGGAAAGGAGAATGAAAAGGCACCAACTGAGAAGGATGGTGTTCCCAATTCCGTCGAGAGGACGTCCATGACTGCTGCAGAAGCGCAGGAGAAGATGAACGGCGTCTTGTCCGAGCTGTTCAAACCTACTGCAACTTTGGCTGTTAATGGGAAAGATGATGACCAGGACTGACACGAAGGACGCACATGCTAGGCGGCAGAAAGATCTTATTGGATATATCGGGAAAGAATATAATTTGGGTTTCAGAGCGCAGAATAGACAAAACGTTATCTCCAAATACGAGAGTGAGGCGCAGCATGACGACTTCGTGATTCAATAACTGGCTGCTTCGATTATTACAATGCGCAGCATGTTGACCCCACGTTCTCCCAACTGCTGATAAAGATGCGACTCCCAACTCCAGAAAAGTTCACAAAAATGTGAGGAAAATTCCTGCTCACGAAAGATCTCGTCGCGAAGGGGGGTTTTATAGTCGGGCTAGTTCCCGATTCGGCACGCAATTGCTTCCTTTCTCGATAACTGCCAACACGCCATCGACAAAAACCTCCTTTCTGAAATGGGATTCGACACGACAAGACACTCGCCAGTGCGATGCCTGTCGCATTCATTCTCACCATCGCTTCGCTCAGCCAACTCAGTCCTCGAGAGTTCTCGAGTCACCAAATGTAACTTCCTCTATCCCAGACGCAAGTTCCTACAGTTTGGTCATCCTGTGAGAGTCGCACAGATGCTTCCAGGGACGAGCAAGTGCCTATATGGTCGTCGTCACAGCTGGGTTCAGCTTGACGGTTTGTCGTATATGGCCAGCTCCCAAGACTTGAATTTACCAGTTGTGCTTGACATTCTTGGGTGTCCTCCTTCGCGAGAATGTGGACATGTGCATGTGCATTTGTGACGGTCGTGATCTTGAAGTGTGCAGGATCCAGGACTTCACTTCAGACATGCAAGGGCGACAGAAGATGAATGACATCTGGGTCTAGGGAGGCTTGAAGTCGAGTGAAATGACGACCTTAGTCGTATGTTTGATAGACCCATATTGGGAACGTGACGTTGTTCGCCAGAGGGGGGATCATCTCCATCTGTGGAGCTGCAGTGGTTATCGGGGTCGCTGGGATTCCAGACGGGGGACACGTAACGTTCCCTGGCATTGCGGTCACTGCTGGGCTTTGCAAGGTCGTTTTCGCCGTGTTGGTGATCAAAGCCGGTTCCGATTCCGAGCTGTTGGGAGGTAGAATCCTGAACATCTCTGAATAAAGTAAGGGATCCTCAGATGAACCGCCCTGGTCCCACCCTAACAGGCCAAAAGGTCCCCATGAGCAGCTGCGAAGTGTGAAATCGTAGAGAATGAACATGCAATAGTTGATATCGTTATAACTGCCCTTCCCTGTGCCGTTCCCGAGGTTCCAAAGCAGGGTCCCAGTACTTCGGTTATCTGTTGTGTTCCTCTGTGTCAGTCTACGATCGTCCTTTGGCATTATAGAACATGAAAATTTTCCATCCCGCAGTAACTCACATGCACCACTTTGGGAATAAGTGAAGCCACTACCACCAGTAACACTGGTCAGGGTGTAGTTTGTATCATTGAGCCAACCATAACATTCCTGCGAGAGCCACAAAGCTTCTACAGTATCGGGCAACGTGTACTCCACAACAATGTCATCGTTGAAGTGTACGCTACCTATTTTGGCGACGGTTGGAGCCTGTAAGGTAAAGTTGGTGACCGTGGAGTTTGGAGGGAAAATAAAGGAGCCCCATTGATCACTGTCACAGCGCGCCAAAACGGCGAGGCAGGTGACAATCGCAGATGTGATAAAATGACTGTTGAAAACCATACTGAGGTTTTGAGATGATCTTTGCGAACAGAGTTCTCGGTGGAAACTTGCAAATATATTATTGTATTCCTTGAGGGGGAAAGAGTGAAAAGATTTAGGAATAGCAATTTGCAGTCTGCTTGAGACTGTGCCGCAGCTAGTTCTCTGTCCGTTGCCTGTCCGTACTGTGTGTGGGCAATGATTCCTTGCGATCTGAGAGGAAAAGGCTGAAACGAGCGCAGCGTTACGTAGGATCGCTTCAAAAGTCCTGACCCTTGCTAAAAGAGACCCTGGTCGTCGTGGCGTCGAAGTGTTGTCGCCTGGCAATCGACTACAGGTAGCAGGTCCTGAAGGTATTCGGGTTATAGGGGAGATTACAGGCTGGACGCCCTGTAGAATAGGCCTCGAGAGCCTGAAGTTTCAGCGATCGCTGCTGCTATGCCACCTGTGTGGCTGACAGGGGACTTGGAAGCCGAGAATTGGCAAGGGTCAGGACTTTTGAACCGATCGTCCGTAATTTTGAAAGACTCATTACTATTGGCTGCATTGCTTTGCCGGCACTCTGGAAGCCTGGTCCATCTCCCTTGATCTACAGCCCCCATTCCCTACTGTAAATATCTAACCCAAATTTGGCAATGCGCTGACGGCTAGGGTAGAGGCTTGGTACGGCGCAGTGGCCTCATCCTTATTCTAGGTCTCCTCTCATTCTCAGCCTTTCTCGAACGGCGATGTATTTCGTACAATTTCGCCTGATCTTACTGTCGTTCTCAGTCGTTTCTTTATAACTGTGTTATGATCACCTAATTGTATCTCTCGACATCTATTCTGCCCTATAATTGTCCAGCGTCTCGACTCCCCAACACCGCCGTTTATTCTCTCCAATTATGTCTCTTCAACCGATCCTCGAGTTGAATGAATTCTCACCCGAAATATCATCCACACCCACTTATTATGGCAATATCAACAGGTTACATAAAGATTCCCAACAAGAAGTTCGAGAACGACTGATTCCGAGGAAACCTGTCTTGACTCCGGAAACCGTCCAAATATCGAAATTCGATCAACCACCGCCGGGCCCTTCAGCAGTCCCGGTTGGGTACGAGTTTCCACATGGCTATAAACGTGCACAAGGCTATGAACCCGACCAAGGGTATGACGGGAATGTATGGCTGCCGGGATTCTGGGTACAGTTTCCATGGCGAGTAATACTCCCTCTTGTTGCCTGTCTAGTGTGCCTCTCTGGTTCAATTGCCATTCTTGTTCGATCGAACGGCCAGCCTGTCGCGCAGTGGTCGATCTCTCCGACAGTATATCTTGCGCTTCTCACTACGATAACCAACATGTCTTTGCGGTAGTAAGTAATTGTCGGAGCTATCACTTCTCTCTTCCGGCTGGATTTATGATCTATTCTCGGGACTTCTACTTCAAATGGGAAGCTCTGGAAGCAAGAACACGTCTCGAAACTGACCCCTGCCTGAACCTTTTTTTCTTACCTTGACTGAGCAGTGCTGACTCCTTTCACAGTGCATTTAAAGAGGGGGTCGCGATTTCGTGGTGGCATAAAGCCGTTCGTGGGGGTACGGTGAAAGATCTACATAAGCACTGGGCTTCAGGCGATGGATTTTGGTCTGCTCTAGGATCTGGTCGACACTTCAACCTCGTTTCTCTGGGAAGCATTGCAGCTACTCTTATCGTCATTGATCAGCCATTGATCCAGAGGGCCTCGACCGTGGTCTCAACTTCAAGATCCTACTCCACTAATGTCACGGCTACGATTGCTCCAGAGATCCCTTGGGGATATACAGGCTATCAGTACGGACGGGGAGTATCCCAGCAATCCATGACACAGCCAATGATTTCCGCTTTCAATGACTTCAATTCCCAGGCTCCAATAACCACCGGATTTTCTGGCTGCAAAGACTTATGCCAGGGCTAGTAAGTGATTCTTGGAGTGATTGAATTTCCCATTTTGTGCGAGCTCACTAGCTCTACTCCCGGTCTCTCCTCCATAGTGCATGTTTTTGGAATTCAAATCTTCTGAAAATTCGTCTGCTCCCTTCTTTCGTTGTCAATCATATCGCTAACTCCGATATTTTTACAGTATTGAGGCCGGCGGACTGGCCGCTCAATGCAGCACCATCACTGGGCCAGTTCAATATCTCCAACCTTACGGCAAGTAATTCTCGGAGGAGTCGTTCCCAAACTGAGGCCGAATTCGTGAGTTCTGGCTCAAGCATCTCTCCGGAGAAGGTGCCTTTTGAGACCAGACCCATGAAACTTCTCTTGATTTCCCTCTCCTTTTTGAGAAAATGCTAACTCCGAGAACTTCATAGTCTTCGGCCAAGGCCTAGCGCCGGACGGCAGTCTCTCCGCCACCCTCTTCGATTCAGATTCGCCCTTCAACGTCAACTTCACACTACAAGGACAAGAATCAAATGAGGATGGTACCGAAGTCAATGGCAGTAAGTAATTCTCAGAGGGTCTTGTTTCCTATCCTGGCTGGATTTACGAGTTTCTACTCCAGACATATATTACGAAGGGGATGTCTCGGGATTTCAGAGCTCATTGTACTCCACTCAGCTCTTCTCCACATGCAATAATGGGGAATTGCTAACTTCAGGATTTTCCCAGCGCAAATTTTTATGATCGTGGCTTACAGCAGTAACCCTACTGGAAACTGTGCTGCGACCCGCACCCAGAGGACATGCTCCCTACGGCCAGCAACTTTACGATACCCCGTAAAGATTCAAAACGGAACTCTAACGTTAGGAAATTTGACGGCCAATGCTACGACCCAATCGTTCCAACCCGTCAGCAACTTCACGGATGGTGGGGGCGATTATTCCTTATGGACGCTTGGCGGTCTTTACATAGCAGCCAACAACCTCTTCAGCTCCAATGCCACCTACGATTGGGCAGGGGCCGTCGGCGAGCAGATATCTCTTACAGATACGCTATCCAACCAATTTCTTGAAATTACACCTGGACCCAACAAACCGTACACTAATTCTTCGGGCTCTGGGGATCCGGGAATCCTCTATAGTGGGCTAAGTATCCCGAAACCCTGCAATTCAACCTGGACAGACCCAACAAATCATATCCTCTCATCCCTCAACCAGATCGCCTTCCGAGTCTCGCTCCAAGCAGCAAGTTATCCATTCCGATACACAAGCACTGCTCCAGCACCACAAGTCATACCGATGCTGGAGACTAGCAATATCAATGTATTCCACTCAGAGCACAAGTACCTGATCGCCAACACGGTGCTGACAATATTTTTGATGGCACTCGTGGTTCCAACGTTCATTGGTTGGTGGGAGCTCGGAAGACGTGTGACCTTAGATCCAGTCGAGATTGCAAAAGCGTTTGATGCGCCAATGTTCAAGGGGCCGGGATCTAATGCGCCTCTATGGCAATTAGTACGAGATTATGGGACGCGTAGCGTGAGGTACGGGGAAGCTGAGGGATACAGCAATGGACAGATGGTGAAGAGGCAGCTGAAACTTGGGAATCCTCATGAGGTCATGAGACCGACCCCTGGTACTTCATATGAATAAGGGATCTACATGGTAGCATTCAATATTCCAAATTATTGATGCTACTTCTCCAGACTGGATCTCGCAGGAGCTGCAGAATGGAAGAATTTCGAGCAATACGATGCAGCAAAGACTCCCTCTGGCCACCTCAGTATGCGGTGGGAGGCCACCAACCAGTCCCATGTTGAGAGGATTGGATTCGGATTCTAATCTAAAGCAGCCCCGTCATTCTCAGCAAAGAGTCTGTACACACTCCTACAGTCCTTTCCGGAACATCTCTCACTCTCAACAGCTTTCTGAAACGTTCTCTGCAAAATATCAGAGAGCACACTTTTCGCACCCACCTCCTTCCCAAGATCAACCGCCATATCAATGACACCTTTACACAACTCCGTCGAGAAGCCACCTTCGAAATCCCTCATGGACGCTGCGGTAGGCGTCACTCCCTTCACCGGATTCTGATCCAAGCTATTATAGCACCTCCCCGACGACACATTGATCACGCCTGCCAACACATTGGGATCCAATCCATATCGGATTCCCATGTTCATCGCTTCCGAAACGCCCAAAATGCACACAGAGGAGAGATAGTTGTTGATCTGTTTGGTGGCGAGTCCTGCGCCTGCTGGTCCGCAGTGGAAGATGCTTTCTTCTTTTCCCATTGTGCGGACTACTGCTTTCGTCTGCTCGAAGAGCTCCGGCGTGCCGCCTACCATGAAGGTCAATGTGCCGGCGTTTGCTCCGTTTGGACCACCTGATACTGGAGAGTCGACGAATTGGCCAAGACTTGATTTCTTTACTTTCTCGGCAACCATCAAGGAGGTTTTCACGTCGATGGTTGAGCATTCGATGAAGAATTTCAGGGAGGACGCGGGAGAGATAGTCAGGAGGCCGTTCGTTGGGTTTGTGAACGCATCGAGCACGTGAAGGCCCTTCGGTAGCATGGTAATAATAATGTCCTGTACATAATTGTTAGTGAAATGTATATGAATGGGGCTATCGTGTGACACACAGCTTGCTCGGCGACCTCCTTTGGGGAATGTGCAACCTTGAGCAAACCTTCTGTTTCTGCGACGAATTGATGTCGTCGTTTGTCGACTAATTCACACACCACCAGTGTAGATGATTTTGGTATCTTGGCTCGTAAATTCTTCGCCATTCCATAACCCATGACTCCCAAGCCAATGAATCCGTAAGTCACTGGTGGAGGGGCATTTGGAGATGCCGAGGTGCTCTTAGTGGACATGGTCGTAAACAATGGAATGGTTTCGATTTTGATTATTGAGAATTATATTCAGGAGATATAGGAATAACGTTTTGAAGCTCAATGGGTGATAGGAAATGTCGAAATTATCTATTTCTCCAAACTCGTCAGTCGTGTGTTAAAGTCATTCATTCAGTCAAAAGCCGACCCCGCCTAAATTGGAGATTTCTGCGGAGGATCTCCAAAGATGGGCATCTCCATCTCCAAAGTGGGTAATCGGCCTACCTTGGCTCTCTCGTGATTTCAACTTCATTTACTATTCTTTAAATTCTCTGAAATATCTTTGAAGAGCGAAGAGACAATTTGATCCCAATTCTCTACTTTATAAAACTGCTATTTGGAGATGTCGTCCGATTCAAAGCTCAAAGACCTCCACAGGGAATTGTTCGAAGTGGGTCTCAAGAACCGAAGAGAGGTTGTTGGAGATGTCTATGTTAATAAAGCTCTTGAGAATGGATCGAGCGAATTCGCATTCCCGGGGCAAGAGCTTGTGACCGAGTGAGTTGTTTAGAATTGCGAACTTGAAGGGAATTTGCTTCCTAACAAGACTTAGATGGTGTTGGGGTGATGTATGGTCGAGACCGGGTCTTGAGAGAAAGCAGAGAAGTCTACTCAGTAAGTCAAACAGACTATTGTCTGATAGTAGAAACGGAGATTGAGATTTGTTATTACAGATATCGGAATGCTAATCGCATTGAAGAGCTGGCCCGAGCTGGGTGTACACGTGCGAGGAGCAATTAACAACGGACTGACAGAGATTGAAATTCGAGAAGCAGTCTTGCAAGCTACTGTATACTGTGGAGTTCCAGCTGGAGTAGAGGCCATGAAGGTTGCTTCGAAGGCAATCAATGAAATGGTAGAGAATGGGGAACATAAGAGAGAGTTGAAGACGAAATCTCCTGACGCATAAGGTAGCTGTGGGGTATTTCACATGGGGGTTTCACAGAGGTCCTGTACTTCGTGGACAGCCCGTACCTCAGGGATCGGCAGAAAGAACACATGGAACGTATATTTCCCACTGATATAAACTTCTTGACCCAAAGCGAGAAAATAAACAATAGAGGAACCGGAAACATACAGACAAGAGGAGCGCCCCAGTAGTCCGAGCCATTTTCAGGCAGAACTTTAGTGCCTGAAAAGTGCGGGGTCACAACGTTCGTTTTTGGAGAACTGTCTCCATCTCTTCTCCATCTTATTGCTGTGCGACAAGTCGAAAAATCGCGATACAATGCCATTCACAGAGCAAGAACAACAAACTGATGATGCTGCTGGCATAGAAGTCGACACTCCTGAAGACGGGCGGAAACCAAAGTCGGTTCCCTGCCGATACTGCCAGAAACGCTTCAGGCGACTGGAACATGCCCAGTTAGTCTCCCTTTTCTCCCAATTCTCTGTGGTAAAACTGGGGTTCTCTTATATTTTGGCACTGATAAATTTCTTGTATTTGTTGAGTGGTTACTAACAAGGTTCTTAGACGGCATGAGCGGACACATACCAAAGAGAAGCCGTACAAGTGCTCGTGTGGGAAGATGTTTGGAAGAAGGCAAGCTTGGCCCTTCAATTTCTCGGTCTTTGCTGATTATAATGTGAAGAGACTTGCTTGTCCGACACGAACGACTCATACATCAAATCGAGCCGAATAGAGGTGCAAACAATAACCCTCGGAATCATCTTGCCAGCCCAACGCAATCAACAATCCGTGAACACAACCCATTTACCAACCATCTCGATCCCGACCTTCTACACACAGAGCCAGGTGCCGGGTCTCGAATGAATCATGTGTTGGGGCATGCTTCAGATAACATGGTCCCGCAGAGATCATCTGGTTACTCACTAGACCTCTTGTCAGATGCGGCCCATCATTTGGCTTCAGATCATTACAACAATGATCTCCTGTCGCGAACTTTGCCGGTGGCAGGTCAAGAAGTAATACGTCCAGAACCCAGTAGACGGGTTTCATCCTACGACGTTGGCGTGGATGAAGACACCACAATGAAAAATACCGACCCCTCCCTGACCCAACCAGCTCAATTGGAGGACTATAACCTATTCTTGGACGATTCTGGACTGAACTCCAACTTCTTTTCAGCTTTTGACACTAGCATCCCTGTTTCCTTTTGGTCGAAGCCTTCGATGACGGAGAGTTCTGGACAATTAGACGACTCCAGGCTTTCGACTGATCAAAGCCAAGACGAGCGTACATCCTTCTCTCGGTTTGGGTCCCGACTACCGTCCTTGCAGCCGGAACAACGTGAAGGTAGTTCATTTGATGGTCCCAAAACACCTGAAGAGAGCGCTATGAACGGGCCACCCTGGAAGATCTCTGCTCGAGACCATCGTGTGATCCAAAGCAAGCTTGAGGATTTCTCTTCTGTCTTGCCAAACGGATTCTCTCTACCCTTGAGACGTACGATTTCCCGGTATCTCGAAGGCTACATCAGTGGGTTTCATGAGCACATGCCTTGCCTTCACATTCCGACTCTTGTGCCGGTAAATTGTGCTCCAGAGCTTCTTCTGGCGCTGGCCGCTATTGGCGCTCAATACAGGTTCGAGAGTTATAGAGGAAATCGATTATGGTACGCTGCGAGAGCTGTTGCGCTAGAGCAACTGCGCAGAAGAAACAGCCAGCAAGTGCTTGACATTACATCGCCTCCAGCGACACATAGATCAGATACTCCAGGGCATACTCCTCAGCCGATGAGGAATCCCGAAAGTCGGGCCTCAGTTGACATGGCGGCCATCAGTAACAGCAATTCAGTGTAAGTTGGGAAATATTTTTCCCCTCTCTTGTATGACCCAGCTAACATCTGACAGTATAGACACACCTCAAGCTCGACTTGAAACTATACAAGCACTGTTCCTCCTTATGGCTATGGGAACATGGGGCTCTCGAGGATTGGTGCGAGAAGCGTTAGCTCTCCGAAGCCAGCTTGCTCTTCTCGTACGCGATGAAGGCCTCATCGGCGGCTCTACTTCCTCAGAAGATCTTAGCTGGGAGGCTTGGATTCAGCTTGAAGGCGAAAAGCGCACGAAATTCATTGTCTACTGCTTCTTCAACCTTCAGTGTATAGCGTATGACATGGCGCCTCCTATCATGAGTTCCGAGATCAATCTCAGCCTCCCTTGCTCTGCGAGAGAATGGAGAGCAGAGAACGCCGGAAAATGGCGAGAGATCCGAGGTGCCACCGCTCTTGTGGATATATACTTCCACGATGCATTGGCGAGGATGTTCACAAAGCCTACAGAGATCAAGACTGCTCCTCCAACATCGTCCCTTGGCAACTACATCCTGATCGGTGCCATTATTCAACAGATCTATTTCGTGCGGAAGACTTCGGTGTGGAGTTACCCCAGTACCATGGGCAACAATCTACGATCGGAAGATATTGACAGACTAAGCCAGGGTTTGAGGGCGTGGCAGGTCAGCTGGGAAAGAACACCTGAAAGCTCCCTCGAGCCAAACAATCCGAACGGTCCCGTCGCATTCAATTCGACTGCCTTGCTCCGGCTTGCCTACATTCGTCTCCACGTTGACCTAGGACCTTGTCGCCATCTTGAAACCAGAGATCCAACCCAGAATGCGCGAGCATTCAGAGACTTCCCTCCTTTGAAACGAAGTTCTCACATCATCCGTGCTGTTTTACAATCAGCTCATGCATTGTCGATCCCCGTCAAAATCGGCATCGCCTTCGTGGCGAGAACACAGACTTTTTCATGGAGTATTCAGCACAGTCTGTGCAATCTTGAATGCGCATTTCTTCTCAGTGAGTCCTTCTTTCTGCTTCTCTTTTTAAAGTGTTAATGAAAAAGCAGGTAAGTGGCTAGAAACCGTTGCAACATCCCCAACAAACCTCACAGCGGAAGAACGAACTTTGCTTGATATGGTAAGAAACATGGTTGATGAGACCGAATTAGCTGTCTCATTTGAGCCTGAAGATGGCGAAGGCCCTATTGACGAAGGCGCGAGAATCAAACAGCTAGGTGCTGCTGTTGTACGGCTCTGGGCCGAGACTTTCAAAGGCACGCACATCTTTGAGATTGTGAAGGTAATTGGCCAAAGTCTCGAGATCTATGCGGATTTGCTGGAAACCGCAAACGACCTCGCTGGTGGCTGAACCGGCCCAGGGCTCCAGCATAGAGCCTCACTTGCAACATGGGAAGCTTTGAAGCATGACTTGACAGGAGAAATTGCATGGGAATGAAAGGTTAGCTAGTCAAGTGACCAAAGGTGGGAAATTCGGAGAAATTCACAGATTTGGGGGTAGGCATCCTACACCTTGCTTGTAGGTTCCCTCGATGGGAGTTGAAGGGGGGGTGGTGGACATTCAGAGGGGGAAGAACTTGCTCCAAGTCTGGAAAGTGTCTACTGCTTCTATTCCGGAAGAGAGCATCGACAACAGAACGTCCTTGAATGGATATATATCGTCTTGCATAGTTGAAGTTGTAAGGCCTCGGATGTTATCCGCATTGAATCAGATGAGAGAGACATTCACTTTAATCCGGATAGCTTCTCAGAAATGAAATAGGGAACAATAAGGGAGTACCATGCGATTGATAATTGCACAACTTACTGTAGTGAATGTGATTGAACACCCCAATTTTGATGAAGAGATGTTGGCGTCCAGAGGCAGATGTGCATTTAAGCCCCGGAAAACACAATTTTTCCAATCTCTCAAACGATTTGAACGATTGAGATTTCACGCCAACAAATTCGAGGCGAGGAAAAAGGGGAAATGATGAATCACTAGTCTTGCACCTACCAAACACTAAAATCACCACTTTGCTCACAGATTCCTCGCAAAAGCACGATAATCCCACCCTCCTCAGCCTCGACCCCACTCCAGAAAAATTCCCTTCCCTCCGCCGTGTCCCTTTGCCCACTCTCCAAACTTCAACAATTGAAACCCAAAATAGACCTTCAAAATGAGCACCGCATCCCCCAAAACCCCTCCTCCAATCTACCTCCTAGACGGCGGTCTAGGAACCACGCTTGCCGACCAGTACGACTGCATCTTCAACGATTCTACACCCCTCTGGTCCTCGCAACTTCTCCTCACCTCTCCTTCCACACTGCTAAAAGCACAAACGGCATTTGCCCAAGCAGGAGCGGATATTATCTTGAGTGCTACGTACCAAGCGTCTTTTGAAGGTTTCACGAGAAGTGGGGTTGAAGAGAAAGATGCGGAGACAGCGATGCGGAAGGCTGTGAGTATTGCACGGGATGCTTTTGATGGTTGGGGCCGGGAGAGAGTGGGGAGTGGGGAGAAGGGAAAGGTGGCATTGAGTTTAGGCGCCTATGGAGCTACCATGGTGCCTAGTCAGGAGTATTCAGGGAAATATGATGAGGATCACATGACGAGGGAGCAATTGAGGGCGTGGCATCGGAGACGTCTGGAGGTATTTTCTAAGGATGAGAGGTGCTGGGTGGATGTGGATTTTGTGGCTTTTGAAACGTTGCCGTTGATGGAAGAGATTTTGGCTGTTAGGGAGGTGATGAGTGATGTTGAACTGGAGCTGGCAGAGGGAAATAAGAGGAGATTCTGGATTAGTTGTGTTTTTCCTGGCGAGGCGAACGTTTTGCCGGATGGAAGTAGTGTGGGGAAGGTTGTGAAGGCTATGCTGGGGAAGAGGGAGGGCGCGAGGACGCCAATGGGTGTGGGGATTAATTGTACGAAGGTCGGGAAGCTGGAGGGGTTGATTGAGGAGTTTAATAATACAATTAAAGAGCTGGTGGGAAGTGGTGAGGTTGAAGAATGGCCGAGTTTGGTGGTCTATCCTGATGGAACGAAGGGTGAGGTATATAATACTACGACGAAGGAGTGGGAGAAAGCGGAAGAAGAGTGGAAGGATATTGTGAGTTGCTATCCACGATTCAATGTTTAGAGGTATTTGAGTAGTTGTGTGCTGACCTCACCTCACAATAGATGTCATGGGATGAAGTATTGATGGGAGTCGTTGATCGGGCACGGCGGCGGGGCGAGTGGAAGTCCATTCTTATGGGTGGGTGTTGTAAGACAACGCCCAATGATATAGCCAACTTGCGCAAGAGAATCAATTGAAGCTAGCCATGACAAGCAGGCAGTTCCCAGTCTTTCCACCAATCCTAGTCACTTCTGGATTCCGTCGCTCTGGACGTAGATGAGCAGAGCCTCGTTAACTGCGCCCAGAAGCTTTCCAGCCCATTTTGAGTTTAAACGTGCCGTTTCGACCTTGTGAAAAAAACATTGTCGGCAATACCGGAGAGTTGGAATGCAATGCACTCGCCGTCTGCACTTGCTAGAACCTTTTTCTAGCATTCTGCAGAAACCAATACATCATGCAGCGTTTTGAAGGTTGTTGGACGGATTCAGCAACTTGTCACGTGCACGGAAGCCCTGAGGATCGAGATGACGAAGGGTTGATTTGATGGAATGCTAGAAGCATGGAGACACAATTCTAATACACATGGTTGTACCTATGGCGATTGAAGCCTTATATAGAAATGATAGCTGATTGTCGTCGCGGAAAGGGGCCAGTGGTTTCAAAGACAGCGAATCCTTACCACATATACACAAGATCATCAAAGGGTCTCAACGATCACCCGAGGTAAGGAATGAATCATCTGATAGACCTAGGATTGGCAGGTACTCGAATTCCTTGGAGATATCTTCGTAATTCTGGTCAATTTGAGAGAAACTTAAGACGATGGACAAAGCGCTTTTAAGTTAACACCAAAAACAATCGTGGTACGTTTGAGAAATAAGAAAAGTGTTCTTTGTGCAAGGGAAAGACGGAATATGCAAGATTATCTCAACCCGTCGTGCCAGGTAACTTTAGCCACTCAGTATCTGAGGATGACTCGCCAGAAGCTGTAGCGTGGCAGCGATTCTAAATGGATTTTCCCGGGCACTGCATGAAGGATGACCTATCAGGACCGCGCATCGAACATCCATGAATCGAGTAATCGGCAGTCGGAGGGTTTGCTCAGCAATAATGATCGAACACTGTGTAAGCCATGGCTCCTCCGCCATGTGTATAGCTGTGGTCTCGGGAGTCCGCGTTGCGCGGTCGAACGATATTTGGCTGAACTACTTACACCTGCGCACTGGTTTATGACCTCGATGGCTGAGAGGGCATCAATACTCGCGTATGATCAATAGCGACACGTTGAAAACATATTCCTTGGTTGATTTAGAGTTTCCTGTGACCCGTTTATGGCTGCTGCTTTCAAAGCGTCGGGTCCCCGTTTGATAATTCGAACCTTCAGGGCCCTGGGCTGCTTTAAGCTGGGCGACTTTTCCCCACACCTTTAGCGTCGCGCTAAGAGACACTAGCGCCGGGCTCTGACATCACCAGCCAATTGGACGAGGACTGGGTGAACCTTGTCAACCAAAAAAGCACAACTCCAATCCGTCCCGTCCTCTAAACTCTCCCCCTCTTCCAACCTACACATCCCATTCTACCCTCACGATACACAGAATTCCGAAAGACCATCATACCGCGACTCCTCACATCCACGATCTCAACATTCCACGAGTTGAATCCGCGAATCATACCTCAATACCGATAAGTCCGACAACGGGGCGAAGCTAAATCACCCGCGGACAAAGAAACACTTCCCAAAGACCACGCACACCTCGAAAAGCGAGCATTATCCCGACACACAACAAAGAACCTCGTCGTCTTCGAGAACCCCACGTCATACCAGTTCCCAAAGCTGAAGAGAGCAGCTAAGGGCTATTGAAAGAATCTCTCAACTACCACAACACAACGCACGATCACAAGCGTGATATCAAACGCCCGAGCCCACCACCAATCAATCCACCAACATGGCCAACAACGACAACACTCCCACCGATCCTACTACTCGAGCTCGTCGAGGCTCCTTCACCACTCAGACCTTCAACAACATCTTTGGTCGATCGAATAGCACATCCGGCGCTCCCACGACTCCATTCCCTGGCACTGGTCCAATCAGCACAGCCGCGGCTCAAGACCAACGTCGACGCATGTCAATTTCGACTCTCGGCTTGTCTGGTTCCTCTCCCACCCAAACTACACCCTTCACCTTCGGCCCCCGACGAGGCAGCGTATCCGATCGCTCTGATTCTATTGATGAAAGTGCAATCGATGATGATGACGGCCCCTCCACTCGAAGCGTCCCAACAACCCCCTTCGCACGACGCATGTCGTTTGGTGCACAGGCTCTTCGAGCACGAACAAATGGCGGTAGCCCAGGAGCAAATGGTAGATCTTCCACCTATACTACAGCTCCCAAGACAAGCTCTACACTACCCACAATCCCTGCGGGCCCTAGGGGTCCTAGGGGTGGAGGGGTAACTCCTCCCAATTCTCAAGCATCTCAGGCAAGCACGCAATCAAAGCCCAGAACTACATCTGACTATCCTGTTTCCGCTCGTCCAGGTGAAGGTAGCGGCTTCAACTGGTCTGAGCAACTTAGATCCAGAGCCGAGAGCTCCGTCTCACAGACGCAGCGACCCTCGTTCTCGACCTCCCC
Organism: Gamarada debralockiae; assembly: GCA_002803225.1. NCBI lineage: Eukaryota > Fungi > Ascomycota > Leotiomycetes > Helotiales > Hyphodiscaceae > Gamarada > Gamarada debralockiae. The sequence continues at coordinate 32,432 of NXFV01000688.1, read as the reverse complement.
CGTCGGTTCGAAGACACATGATAGGACTAAGAGTGTGACCGAGATGCCCACTCCTCCCATGGCGGTCCCTCAACCTGCTGCTCCGCTTAGAGCGGTCAGCAAGAAGCCAGACGCGTTCCAGGAGCGGATCTTGAAGGGTGACTTCTACATGGATTAGTCAATGGATATGGATGCGCCTGTTTCTCTTCTTCTTCAGTGTTTCACTACTGGCATGTTGCTTTTGCGCTGCTCACTTATGACGATGGCGTTGATGGAGTTATAATGTGATGATGGCAGAGGCTGCCTCTCACCCCTTACGATTGACAACTGCATTTGAATGATGAAAGGTGGAGGATACACGAGTGTACGCTGGACGTTTCATTCATGTCTTTGATGAATTTGTTACTGGCAAGCAAAACGGAAACCTCTGGGATTTACTTTCGCCAAGGTGGTTTGATGATTTGACGAGTTTCGTTTCTATTCTGTGGGGTTTCAAGCGAGCGGTACCAGGCGATAGGTATGGACGGGATGAAACCAAATGTAGCCGTAGTTCCTTTGGCTCACTAGCTATTCAAATTTAAATATGGCACTCTACACACTTTCTTCACGGTCTCGTACTATTTATCTTAGGTATTTCCTAGGTTGCTAGAATTTGTTAAGGGGTAGTCGACCCTAAAGAATTGTTGTAGGGGATTGAATGAACAATCGCGAAGTCAAACACAGCCACCGCCTCATGCACGCGGCAATCTTGAAGGAGCAGCACAGCCCAATCCTTCCAACTTGTTGTTATATGGCTTCTGCCCAGTCTTTATGCGAGGAAAGGAGTGTATAATGGGAAAAAGAAAAATAGCAGGCGCAGGAGTCCATAATATTCACTTCTTCCACGCTTGGTAGCACCAAGTATACATGGAGGTTAGAGCCTGAACTGCACCAGTACTCTCTGGAGCAAGTCTCTTTCCTTGGTCACATTTCAAGTGTTGCGGGGAATTCTCGGTATTCGAGTACACCAATCTTCTATATATAGTGGTATCTAAGCGAAGTTTCATGAGGGCTTAAAGGGAAGTCAATAACGACGAGTCCACACGTCTAGGCTCGGTTCGAAAAGGGGAGCCTCTAAACCACGACCCGAACGCCCGGAATACTGGTTGCTAAAACTCAGATCCTAAAAAGGATATACCGCTACCAGAAGAGTAATACCGAAGTCAAGGTATCAAGTATCATAGGGTACCACAGGAGTTAGAGTCAGGTAACATGTACATGAGATGGGTGGTGGGCAGAAGATGCTAGCGCATGAGATAGGGAGGAGTTTGAGTGAGAGGGATAAGAAGTTGACGGATTTGCCAAGTCTGCCGCGTCCTAGTCCTGTGAGCTCAGAGTATCGGTAGACGACTTGAGATAGGGAAAGGATGGTTGTTTTTTAATTCTTGGGGATGGCTTCGAAAGGGGTTGTAGGGGCTGGGAATAAGGGCTGTCACGAGACCATGGACGGCCATGTAAAATCGCACTAGTGCCTTTTAGGGATAATTGACTTCATTCCATTACCACAGTAGATACGACCCTGCCAAGGTTTGGATCAGTACAGTATACAAGGCCTCAGTCCGATAAACTATCGTCAAGAAAGGTGGCGGGTCTAACAGGCGGTGTCATCCCGATAATCTCCAACTACACATCAGGCTCTCTATTAATAACTCCTTCGACATGTCGTTGCTGTTGTGCAAGGCTTTTCGCCAAATTCCGGCGGACTTCTTCTCACCCAAATACGATAATCATTCAGAATCTGGCCCCCTCATTACCTCTAACAACGATAGCTTATGCGAGACACTGCGCATCATCAGGCTGTACTTTCTGCACCATTCTCATGGCTAGTGCTAATCCATCGTTCTTGCTAAATGAGGCGTTGTAAAACGATGTAATCATCCTGAAAAGAGCCATGATCGATTGCGAACAGTCTTTTCAGCTTTGTATCGGAATGGACGACTTTTCGCATACTTTTTTCTACCGGGTGCCACCCGCATGGAGTACGTTTGGTTTTATAGATGCACAAATGATTTACGCTGCTAAGAGAGATAGGACTTCCTTCGACTGCGAAGTTGGACGGGCCTGAGGATCAATTGACGCTTATGCGAACTTGGATGTCGAACTGTGTGTCAAGGCATTCTAAGTGCAGGCAAGTTGCCGGCCGAGGGCTTCCAAAACGTCTTCTTGATGTTAAAGCGTTTGCCAATTCGGACGATATCAGATTAGTGGAGTCGCAGAGCGTTCTGGCCACAGCAAAATACGTAACTCTAAGCCATTGCTGGGGTCCACGCAAAAAACACCCACTCTGTACAAGGAAAGCGACATTGAGCGACAGAATGCAAGGGATCAGATTCGAAGATCTCTCGCTGACATTCGAAGATGCCGTGAAGATCTGCCGGGGCCTGGATCAACAGTACCTTTGGATAGATTCGCTGTGCATCGTTCAAGACGATGACAACGATTGGTTAGAGCAAGCAGCTGCTATGGCCTCTATCTATGGTGGTTCATACGTCACTCTCGCTGCACTCAGCTCTGCAGACAGCACTCAAGGTTGCCGTATCCGGCCAAGAGGCCCCACCAAGCCAAAGTTGTCGCGATACCAGGATTTCGATTTCGGCTGTCGACGCGTTCGAATCTTCGAACACTCACCGGCGTACTGGCACTTGGAGTACGGAGACAACCCCTACAAACACAGTGGTTACGGAGAGAATCCGTTGCGTACGAGAGCCTGGACACTACAAGAGAGAGAGCTCTCTTTAAGGAGTATTCACTTCTCTCAAGGACAACTACTTTGGCAATGTCGAGCTATGAAGGGCTCGTCGGAGCTTCCGTGGCACGAAATGATACCAAAGCACGATGACTCCCAACCCTTGCCGCTAAAGCTCGATCAGGAAGAAGATTTCAGTCCTAGCGGTCCAGCCTTTCAGCGTGATCACTGGTATGGACTAGTCGAAGATTACTCTTCTAGGTACCTGACTAATGAAACTGATAAACTACCCGCTTTGGCTGGTCTGGCCTCGAATTTCCACAATGAACAAAGCCCCGGAAAATACTTAGCTGGCATCTGGTCAAAACATCTACCATCAGCACTCCTTTGGAGAACAGTACCACTTTACAGCGGTGGTCAAGACCAGCCTACAAACCCTCTTGCCGCGTTTCTGCCTCGTCGCCCGCAGGTATACAGAGCGCCAAGTGGTCATGGGCGTCCATCGACGGCGAGGTCAGCTACGAGAGCCAAAGAATTGACGGCGATGGCGACGGTAAAAGCGATGCCTTCGACGCTGGATACGGAAACTTCGAAATTACAGGCTTGTACTACCAATTGGCAGCGACATTTGACCCTCTAGGCACACCCTCGGATGCCGCATTGCGCATGCGAGGCTACATCACTGAAGTTGAAATCAGCATGCAACCAATCAAAGATGATTGGACACAAAGTGTTGGACGCCTTATCGGTGCGGATGGCACAACAGTTGGAGCCTTCTACCCAGATATTATTGACGACTTTCGGTTTGTGCGGTCCGTATTCGTCTTGAGCATTCGATCCGAGCCATATTATTCTTCTGTTCAAATGTTTCATTATCTCTATGAAGCAAGAGTTTCTTGTTCTGAACCGGCGGATTGGGGCTATCTCGATTTGAGAATGGGACTCGCTTTGCTGCGAGCGAGGTCAGGTAAAGTTTACCGGCGTGTTGGCTTAGTGCGCTGGTTGCTGAAGGATGTCTTCGACGACACGCAACCTGTTGAACTGAGAATAGTCTGAAGGTGCGAGCTAGACAAGGCCAAGAAGATGTACCAGATTGGAAAGCTGAATAGATTAAAAGTAGCAAAAGCTGGCGCGATGACGAACGTCTGTCTTGCGTTTGGGCCGACAATTGCTAATGCCTTGGCCAGTGCTGTCTTTTGGTGGGATTTGTCTTTAATTAAGTGGAATGCATGCCATGTAGGATTCATTTATACCGCCTTGATACCGAACAAATATGTGGTCAATGTCGAAGCGTGCAAGATCAAACAGTTGACACTCGCTTTGCCAATCATGAACCATCAAACTCCCTTAATACTTCGACTCAAGGTTGCCAGTCTGCAAACCGATTGAGAGGCGACTTGGATCGAGCACCGGAGTCGCTTCTGTAGACGTTCATTGGGATAATGCACGAAGTTAGTTCGGCAGACATTGAGAAGATCATTGTCGAAGCAAACGGGTTCTCGGGACGCTGGCAGGACAATCCCGCTAGCGGGGGGATGAGGGGTGGCTATGATGATTAGGAAGGATAAAGCTGGGCGGGAAGCTCATTAACACAGTCTAGTTACAGAGAACTGGATGACTGGTAAGGAGGCGATGACACTAGTTCTTGACCGGCGAGGGGCAGATATCCTGATTTAGGCAAGGCTGCTATACAGCAGCCAAGCGCTCTTGAAGCGCGAGATGGAAGGATGGCGGGATTTAGATAACCATTTTACTCGATGGGCATGATATCGATTGCTCTATCAACTTATCCCCTCCAGATTTGCCAGATGTCAAGTATGGTAGATATATAGAGAGCACAGGCCTGGCCGCTATATGCCACAGTCTCTTCTACCGATACGATATCATTAAAGGACGCTATAGGTTTGAATCGCGACCTGAGTATTGAGTGCCAGCCTACTCACCTCCTACTGTCTTGTTGTGTGTATATAGCCAGTCGCCATGCTTGAGCTGTGTCGCAGAGAGTAGTGTGTAGAAATATACGTATGCGTAGGCTCGGCTTGTTCTTTGAGCTGCGTTGTGATCGGCGATTGAGTCTGTTAACTTGATGAACTTCTCTTCCGGTCTTTATGAAGCCAGAGGAGTCCACTGGGATTAATGATGTAGTCGAGGAGGCTTGGCACTCTATAGAAGATGCATGGGCCTATGAGGCCGCTCTGTTCGGAGAGCAGGCAGAATAACTGTCTGGTTTGATTGCCATATTGATAGTGTTAATCGTCTTCATCATATGCCTCGTCACTGTGACACCCTTTGTCAACTCCGTCTGCTGTTCGGCGAATACATCTTGGGAGATCTTACTTTGTCTCCGCCGTTGCTCCTAAATCGGGCATGTCTTGACCGAGTAGTTTCAACGCATCGTCTGCGAACGGAGTTTAGAGATGTTTCCCACTGAATTCTAACACTCGACCTTTTTATCGGCGCATAGCGATTAATTGATATCTAACGATACCCCTAAATCCAGGTTATCTAATGACGACTTCGGTATCTAATTTGCTGATGGTTTGGTTGTGTAATTTGAAGAATTTGTTCTTGTTGGATGGAGATCTTGAAGGATGATATAACCATTTTTGAGAAATTTGGCAGACTTCGATAACGGTCCAGCTTTCTTTCGTACAAGTATTTTGTGTATAGTACGAAATGAACATATGTATATGTTTATCATGCTTTGATTGTGAGTGACAGCCTCTGTACAGCTTTTCAACCTGAATGCAGGCAAGTGTTTCTTGCTGTTGTGGCCTCCATTAGGTGATACCTTTCGTGAAAACGCCTTGTCGCAGCCTCTCTTTCCGTTTTGTACTAGCGTACACGAGTTTAACACAGCCTCGACCATTCAAACAAATTCTCCCAGCCTTCTTCTTTTATTTCCCAATTTCTCCATAGAATTTCCCAATGGATCCATTGACAGCAGTTGGACTAGCTGGCACTGTCGTTCAATTCGTCGACTTTGGCAGCAAAATCGTCATAGGAGCAAACCAATTGTTCAAGTACGGCGAGTTCAACCTCAACGCGCAGATAGCAGCTGTAACGCGAGACTTGCTTGATTTCACAACTAAACTGCAGCGATCCCCTCGTACGTATGATGGAATCGATCCGCCCACAGATAGCGAGCTGGCTCTCAAGGAGCTTTGCGGTGAATGCATCGAAGTCGCAGAAGAGCTGCTGGCAAAGCTGAACCAACTGAAACCCCAGTTGGATATCCCGGATCCGCCGCGGGGCGCAACTAAAAATGACCGACAAGCGTGGGAAAAGAGGTGGAAGAAGAAATATAATGAAATGAAGGCCTTCGGCAAGAGTCTACGGCTTGCACTACAGACCGTATGCAGCCAGAGTGAACTGAAGGCCATGGGAGACAGATTGGAAACGTATCGCGATGCCATCCAAACACGCATTCTGGGATCTTTATTGTAGGTCGATAGGGATCTTGAAAAATATCTACAAAGGCTAATCGTTGCAATAAAAGAGAGCGGGTCGAACTCCTTTCTATCAAACAAACTAAAAAATTTGACTCTCTTGATCGAGAAACGAAACTGATCGTTGAAACCATGCTGGAGGATATGCGCAACAATATTACACAGGACGTTCGAGAAGAGGTGGCAGGACTAGCACAGATCTTCAACCGCAGAGAAATCGTCATCATAAACAGGGAAACCCCGGACAAGCGAATGATTGTTGATACGTTTCTAGACCCAAACCAGGAGTACAAAAGACGCATTCTCCAAGAACGAGAGGCAGAAATAAAATTCAGAGGAAGTGTTAGTGAGAGCGTCCTAAAGGATTTGCATTTTCCAGCTCTGGCAGAGAGGTACGAGGTGCTTCACGAGGCACATGCGCGAACCTTCCAGTGGATATATCAATGGAATTCGGACGTAGAGTGTCAGTGGGATGATTTTTCTCATTGGCTTCAGCAATCAGATGGACTTTACTGGATTCATGGAAAGGCCGGATCTGGAAAATCAACATTGATGAAATATATCTGGAATCATCATTTGACACGAGAGCATTTGTCTACCTGGGCAGGCGATTCAAGGTTGTGCACTGCGCACTTCTACTTCTGGGATCTTGGCACAGAAAAATTGCAGAAGTCACAACTTGGACTCTTTCGCTCTCTGCTATGGCAGATCCTTACTGAACTCCCGAATCTTGTTCCTCTTGTATTCCCTCAACAGTGGGCAACAAAGTATGCTTCGAAGAGTCTTTCGTCCGAATCAAAGGTATTTACCAATTCGTTTATCCTTGTATCTATCTCTCTGTTACTCAGACCGCGGCCTCATTTAGTGGTTAACTCAATCCAAGTTGATGAGTGTGCTATTTGTGCTTTTTGCACCCATGTTGCATTTAGACTATTCTCTCACAGCCTGTAGTTGGTGTTAATGATATCTGGGTTTCGAACACGACTGACATTAATGAGATAGCCCCAATCCTGGTCATTAGCTGCGCTGATCAAGGCGTGGGAGACACTGCTCGAAATCAGCGGCCGTGAAGATGTGAATACCAGCCTAGCCATCTTCGTGGATGGTCTGGATGAGTTCGAGGGTCTCGACGCAGACATGGCCCAGTTGTTCAACAAAACAGCACGACTTCCGCGAGTGAAAGTTTGTGCATCAAGCCGGCCGCTTGTAGTATATGAAAAAGCGTTTGCTACTTGCCCGTCACTAAGGCTTCAAGATTTGACATACAATGATATTAGAAATTATGTCGAGGACCGGCTAGTCAAAGACGATAGTATGCAAGAGCTCCTTGCCCGCCAGCCTGTTGAAACAACCAATTTAGTAGAAGAGATTATAACAGCAGCAGATGGAGTCTTCCTTTGGGTCTATCTCGCCGTTTCTTCCCTACTTCGAGGCCTAGGCAACTGCGATAATATCCAGGACTTACAGCGAAAGCTTCGGCTTCTTCCTCGAGACCTTAAGCAGTTCTACACGTACATCATCCTCAAAGTTGATGAAGACTACAAGGAAGAAGCGGTGCATTTTTTTCAACTTATCAGGGCAACCGACCGTGTCGATGGCGAACCGGGCAACCCAAAACCAATGACCATTCTAGGATTGTACTTGGCCAAGGAGCGAGATGAAGCCCTTCCTGCCATCATGAAGGAGTTCCGACTTTCGACTTATCAAACAACTGTCGAGCCATGTATAGCGATGAGTCGACGCTTGAAAAGTCGAACAGGGGGTTTATTGGAGGTCCAGCTACGCGGCTACCGCCTAAGTAACATATCCCCTCACATGAAAGTGGGATACCTGCACCGGACTGTTCGGGATTTTCTGGTTACCGAAGAAATGCACAATATGCTCCAGGCGGAAACAAAGTTTGATCCTGACCTCGCTATGCTCAAGTCCTCTGTTTATGAGGTCCAGCTAGAGCGCCTGCAGGCAGTAGACGCAGATGGGGAAGCATTGCATGTGTCCGCTTTAGTATATGCAAGGCGGTGTCAGAATCGTCTTCAAGCAGGCCAATCCGTTTTGTTGGATCAGCTCTACAAAAACCGGGACAGCAGAGGCCACTGGCTTACTGTTGGTGGACTGAATGACACTAGCTACCAAGCAGCCGACAGATTCGAGTTGTTCCTTCAGAAAGCAGTCGCCTGGGATTTATATCAGTACCTGCAGGACAAATTAGTTATGAACGAAGATGTGCCTTCCAGTAGCGCCAAATTACGGCTCATACACTTTGCTCTGGGCCGCGACACAATTCGCCCCGAAACAGTGCTGGCGTTATTATCATTCGGTGCATATCCATTTTTACCGGACGGGCTTTCCCGGAACTCAGAGCAAAAGTTTGAAAAGCCATGGTCAGATGAGCGCCTCAAGGTTTTGGGGAAAACACTCAAACATCTCAGCCGTCCCTTTTATCCCGCTCCGACGCCTGAGATAAATAGAGAGCTTAAGGTCTGGGCGGAGGTCTTGAAACAACTTTTAGTGCAAAGATCGACAACTTCGAAAACAGGCAACCAACATATCCAAGTCAGATACGTCGAAGCATCCACGATCATTTCTCAGGCGTTTGCAAATCTGCCGGAACTAAACAGGGAGCTTCAAGCGCTGATGATGGAGAGGTCAGGCTCTTGCTGTATCCAGTGATCCCAATTGGATGGTATTGATTGAATTGGAGACTTGCAGTTGCAGTGCTTTATATTCCAGGTTACTGCATCTTTGTGTGATAGGTTTGACAGAGCCTTCAGCACTAGATTACTTGGGGATGGGGGTTTATGTTCAATAATAAGTAGCGGGGAGGTTCTCGTTCGTGCCATGCACGGGCCTCAATTCCACTCCCACAACCTCTCTAACTATTCTCCAACTTCCTCCCGATCCATTATCTACCTTCCATCCTCTCAAGTGCGAGGTTAGTTATATTGAATTTAAGTTTTGAAAGAAGAGAGGCCTCTAAGAATAGAGCTGGCCCAAAAGAGTCGGAATTTGGGGAAGTGGAGGTTGTTTTTGGTCATGATGTAATGGGAGAACAGCTTAAAGGAAGAAGGGAGATTCTTTCTGGTAAGCTGTGCGGTAATTATGCTTTAAAACTGGAACTATGCTATTGTCTTGATGTGGTAATGGGCTCCTACAACACGATGCACAGTAAATTGTCTCCCCCTCAGTTAATAAGTTGGATGTCGGAGGAAAACAAGTTGAATACAATGGAAGATTGGAAGGTAACGAAGGACAATTTCATCACAAGAATGCTTGGAACGAGGCTGATTGTCCTGGTTTTGGATCAAGCTCTTGAAAGGGTGAGTCCTCAGATATGAAAGGGCGAACGAGCTTAAGAGACACAATTGCAAGCCAAACACAAACTCTCAATCGTTCAAACCATCGAACTGTTCAAAGTGTGATCTATATTTTCATTGCAAGTCCAGCTTTGGTGCCTCAGAGCCAATTCACTGGGTGGAAAGAGGGGAGCAGGGCCGGCCCCGGATGATGTTGAGAAGTACATATTCGCTGGAATAAACGATACAATTCAAATTACAGTCGTTAGCGAAATCGGCATCCGCCCTAAACACTTCTGAAATTTTATGGTCAGAAGCCACTTGACCACGCGCTAGACTGCTTCTGGTTAGCTGTGTCTATACTGCATCTACCCTATTTGAATTGCTACGCTCCGCTCCGGCCTACATTAAATAGACCTAAAACACAGAACAGCGAGGCCCAATCCACCGCTGTATATATTATCCTTGTTTTCCCACACTAGCTGAAAGCTTAAATCAACTTCTCGCTCGAATCTATGGCTGAAAGTCAAAGTTATTACAGGGTAGGTAAAAGGTTTGCTCGTTAGGGATGGTAAATGAACCTTCCAGAACCTTCTATGTAGAAATTTCTAGCATTATCGCCACTCATTCAGGGAGCATTCTAGTACAGCCATATCTCACTCACACTATATAAACATCAGCTCCCCCAAGCCCCTCTTTATCAAAGTTATAATAATATATATAACATGAATTTTAAATTATATTGCTTTACAAAAACAGCTTTTGCAACCCATAAATATCTTCTGGCTCAGATGCCCCGTGTATCACCAAAAGCTCTTCTAGCCCTTTATGACTATTAAGTGCTGCTAGTTGTATAGCAGTCCATCCACTTCTGTCTTCTATACCTGTATCTGCGCCTTTGTCAAGCAGCAGCTCAACGACGGCCTTGTGCCCGTTCGCAGAGGCCCATAATAGTGGCGTCCGGCGGTCGTCCTTATCCTTTGCATTAATATCAATGCCATCCTTTGCAAGCAGTAGCTCAACCACAGCCTCATGCCCATTCTCAGCGGCCCACAACAGTGGCGTCTGGCCAAAGTCCTTATCCTTTGTATTAATATCAATGCCGTCCTTCGCAAGCAGTAGCTCGACCACGGCCTTGTGCCCATTTGCAGCGGCCCGCGACAGCGGTGTCCAACTGTACTTATCCTTTACATCAATATCAATGCCATCCTTTGTGAGCAGTAACTCGACCACAGCCTTATGCCCATTCTCAGCGGCCCACGACAGCGGCGTCTGGCCGTACTCACCCTTAACGTTAATATCAATGCCATCCTTTGCAAGCAGTAGCTCGACCACAGCCTCATGCCCATCCGCAGCGGCCCGCGACAGCGGCGTCTGGCCGTACTCACCCTTCACGTTAATATCAATGCCATCCTTTGCAAGCAGTAGCTCGACCACAGCCTCATGCCCATTCTCAGCGGCCCGCGACAGCGGCGTCTGGCAGTACTTATCCTTCACGTTAATATCAATGCCATCCTTTGCAAGCAGTAGCTCGACCACAGCCTCATGCCTATTCCCAGCGGCCAACCACAGCGGTGTCCAGCCGTACTTATCCTTCGCGTTAATATCAATGCCATCCTTTGCAAGCAGTAGCTCGACCACAGCCTTATGCCCGTTCGCAGCGGCCCTCAACAGCGGCGCCATGCCGTCCTCGTCCGCCGCGTTGACATCAATCACCGGCGCCGTGAGTAGCTTGGCTACTACTCCTCGATGCCCGAATAATGAAGCAAGGTGGAGACTACTAAGCTTTGTAGGCGGCTTATTATACCTATTGCTTTTCCAATACACTAGACCCCAGGTTTTATATGGGTATGCTTGAAGGTTACAGATATCCAAGGCCAAAGCTATCGAAGTATGGTCCATTGGAATCATAGCTTCTCGGAAATGAATAGCCCAATTCGCCGCGGCATACTCAAGGAAACCATACATAGAAACGAGTCTCGTGTATAATTCATAACCTTCTAGAGACGGGTTGTCTATGTAAAACCCCTCTAACTGCAGATACCACATGCATATATGGGCGAGAAGGAAGTTCGAGTCTTTTACAGAGAGTGAATGCCTCCAAATCCAATCAGAAGCAGCTGTCGATTGAGAAAGTTCCTTTTCCCCGATCAAGAACTCTTTGGCTGTTTGATGGAGCAAATAGACTCTTCCATCAATCACGCTAACAAAGAGACCACAGAGGTTTCTGATCAAGTTCTTGGAGTAATTATCTGGTGGAATCTCGAGATCTTTAAGTGCTTTATCATCCGGCTGAATCAATATCGCGATGCTTATTTCCTTTACAGACAGCGGCCTGATTGCGGTACAAACAATCTGTAAGAGTTTCTTTGCTTGTTCCTTGTCTGTGCTCTGGTTGAGAATAGCTGTGTACGCAGCATCAACGGAATCCGGTATCGTGCCAAAGAGTTTTGACCGGCCTCTCCTCGTGATAGATTGGTAATCTTTGCGAATCAACTCAAATATTAGCTTAAGCCATAGGTACGTCCTATGTTCGACCTTGGAAAGTTCTTCCCGCAAAGGCGAAAGTGTCTTTTGATCAAGGTTCCATTTTTGCTGGATCTTCTCGAGTTCGTCTTCGATGACAAGGTCAATCTCACGTTTGATCTGATCTGTGTCTTCCTCGCCTGCCAGACGGATCGTGGGTAGTTTTTGAGTAATATCGTTGAATTCGTCTGCTATATGCTGCAATGGTCGACTGGTTACAAGAAACTTCAAGCCTGTCTTATCTGAAACACGAGGACGGCCTTCGTAAAACGCGCACACTTTCTGAAGCAAGTATTTTAGATCTGATTGTCTGCATTCGTCGAGAGCATCTAAGATGCAGATGATCTCTCCAGCTTTTGGGTCTGTGGAGGCCGCTATAAGGATATTCCATAACAAGTCGACGTTTCCGGTGAACTTGTCTCCATTCTGATCGTAGACTTCTATAGCATGGCTAAGAAGTTTGCGTTTGCGGGTAAAAAGCTGATGAAGTAAAGCACATAGAGCATTGGTCGCGGTCTTCTGGTCCTCATTGTCGTCCTTAAAGAAGAAGTAACAGATGGTTCGATTCTTGGTTGCTTGTAATTCTTTGTCCGCAAGAAACTTGGATAGCACAGATTTACCGCAGCCTGGATCTGCAGAAACCCAAAGGAGACTCGAGGTGGTGCTGTCCCGCCAGTTGACATAATTTGTGTGCCTCAAAAACCATTGGCACGTGCCCTTGACGGGATATGGGTTTCTCTCCTTATGCCGCTCGTATTCTGAGGTTCTGAGGAGCTTTTGGCATTTATTTTCTTTTTCAAGGTCCGAATGACTTCCATGATCTACGTGACATAAAAATATTATTAGCTATTCGCATAAAATTGTTACAAGATTCACGTACGGACATGAAAACCCCCATGCACATTTTGACTTCCAATTCCGATTGCTGTTCCAGAGCCAGTGCTGCTGATTGTCTGATTTGGAGGAACTCCTCGCTCAGGCACACTACTAGCAGGTTCGAGATTACCAACCCGTGGTAGGTTCTGGCCACTCTCACTCAAAGGCTCCTTTTGACTTGTGTCGGTTGTTGGGGTCGAATTCATTAATTCAATAGAGTCGTACACCCTACCCAGTACCCTTTGATAGCCTGCGTCATTCCTCTCACTAAACTTTGTCATGTCCATATGATTTGCAGCAATACTCTGATTGGGGTACTGGCTCAGCACAGCCGATTGCTCTGAAACAATGACCCCTACACCAGCAACGGCCTTCTCCTCAAAGAAGCAATATATGCTGATATTAACCTCAGGTTTATGGACTAATTGCTGAAATTGCTGCTGCACTGCAGTCAACACCTCTGACTTCTGCTGAAGGACTCCCATAATCGATGAGTTGGTGTGGCGGATGACATTGAGATACTTCGCAAACATGTGTCCTAGCGTTGCTAAGCCCGATCCACCATGGGGTGTGCCCATGAAGATGATGCCCCGTGTAGATTGGAAAACTTTCCCGAGGTGTGCTTCGCCATCTCTACAGATCAAGAGTGCTTGTTCGCAGACCAGGCCCCCGAGACTGTGGGCGATGAAAATGATGGGTCGCTCCCTACATCCTCTTCGTTGATCTGACACGTCGGACGCCAAGTTCTTCCCATGATTTCTGAGAGTATTGCTGCCCGCCATGCCCCACAATTTGACGACATCCGCATCATAGCCGAAGGTCATGATGCGCGCGGTTGGTATATCTTTTGCCAACTCTTGCGGCCAGAAGACTCCGTTCGCGTGCGTCCATGTCTTGTCGCGGTTGCCAGTGAGGCCATGCACGAAAACGATACTATTTGGGGCACATATCAGACGTGATCGTGTCATAGTGGCTAGACTTTGGATCATACTCAAGAGTAGCATCAGTTGGATCAGCTATGACCCTTATGCCGGTAGGTCCATCCGTGGAATACAAGTCAACCGTTTGTTGCACTACTGTGCTTGGCCTGATCGCGGGATCCGCAACTTCTGACGCTCTCTCCTCCGAGCTCGGTTCTCCGACCTTGGACTGCTGGCGGCCAAAGAGGCGATCAAGTGTTCTCGCACCAAGTTTTTTCGCCATCCTTGGAACTCATCTAGGAGCTCGAGTTTATCTGGTTCAGATTTGTTGAGGAGAGCGTCGTCCTTTAGGTTTGGCACTTTCAGCCTCGCCTGTGCTCAGCCGAAAATTCGGGGCCGTTCCATTGGCTGCGGAAATGCACAGTTTAATTTTAGCAAAGGCGCTTGAGCAGGCAGGTGGTGCATGGGCGCTCAGATGAATTTTTCACAAAACAGCTCGGGGTCCAAAAACTACAGGACGAGGGTCCTTGAAAGTCTGGAAGAGAGTTGCGAAAAGTCTGACTCCAGCCAATCCAAGTATTGAAACATGTCTACGAAAATATCGAAACAGATAGGCCCCTCCGCCAACTGGTGGTCCAACGAGCGATCTTTTCAATGACTTCCCAGAATATTGAGGAGATCAAGGACGATTGCCCGCACGAGTTTCTGTTGGAGTACTTGTCGTATTTCTGCGAAACTTTCGGAGCACCACCACCAGATGTACTCGAACGGCTTGGATCAACGCTCGATGTTTCCTAGGATTAGCTTATGGTATGGCATACCCAACGTGATGGTAAGAAACTTGGTAGTGTTGTCTGGGGCGATGGAGGGATAGATTGGGGTTAGGGTTGGGTCTGAATAGCGATTCACTCAGACCTTCGCCACAATTTGAGATAATAGAGTACATCAGAAGACCCGTCGATGCCTCAAAAATTGCATTGTGCAACGAAACTTTTCGAGTGACAAGGGGGGTGGAAACCACGATATCAATCATTCAAACCGTTTGAGCGATTGGGAATGGATAGCTTTGACAGTTCAAGTCCAGCATCGGTGGCTTCGAATTTGATAATGCCAAGGTTCGCTCATTCTAGTCATAAAAGGTGGACTGAGCTGGAAGAATTTCTCAAATGGATATCTACGTGCTATACTTTAACCCATCCTCCATCCAGTTCCATGATCAAAAGAATCATCAGCACGCCCAGATCCAGTCCATAAACGCCTCCCATTTCTGCTTCAGTAGTGGTATCTCAGCTCGGTTCTCTGCACTTTCCAACTCCATCAATCCGCCTGCCAGACCCTTTACACACCAACGGCATGACTGAAGACCTTCTGAGCCAGCTGACTTAGAAGCCTAGCCTTATCCGCCTGTGGCAGCTCCTGAAACACAGCGTAAACGCTCTTGCCCTTCGAGTCTCGAATAGCACCGAGCCTGTTTCCAGCCACAGCACCAGCCAACATGCCCGGGAAGTTCGCAACAATGAATCCCATAGCGCCACCACTAAGACCTCCAACAACGCTCCAGAATTTGCCAGTAGGTGTGCCACTGTTCTCGGCCATTCCTTCCTCCCTCAACATCTCCTCAAACACATCGCCAAACTGCTCGTTCTCGAAGTTGTGTTCCTCTTCTTTGTTCTTCGCCTTACTGCTGAATCCGAAGCTGGACCATGGGAATCCACCTGGAACACTTCCAGTAGCTTCTGCGTTGGGGTCAGGGATCTCTTCGTCGGAATCCCATGCTGTCGAGGCTGTTGAGGCCCCAGAGCTAAAACCGTGGTATACGCGCGTGGCATCGTAGTCTTGACGACGGGAAGGCTCGGACAGGGTATAGTAGGCATCGTTTATGATTTGGAATTTGCGTGTTCGCTCAGGACGTTCTGGAGAATCGCTGGGGACGCGGTCGGGGTGGTTCTTGAGTGCTGCTCTTAGGGGTATTAGTGCGGCTAGTTAAATTGAGGGATGGGTAACCGACTTCTTGTAGGCATCGCGGATTTGTTGCTGAGTTGCGGAGGAAGGTATTCCAAGAGCAGCATCTGCGCAAGAAGTTAGTCGGTGATCCAGAATCGTTCAAGGAAAGTAGGAAGATTTAAGATCGATATTTCGGATAGAAAGAATGATTCTCGATCTATCACTCGGATAGAGATCATGTTTTCGTTTTGAATTGTTCAATCAGAGGATTCATCACCCAACTAGAAGATCAGGCTGGCAAGGCTGAACTTACAGTAATCGGTAGGAGCTCCTCTGCTCATATTGGCGGTTCTTCTGCCTGTACTTTGGAGTGTAGAGCTGGCGTGGGCAGAGCTTCAAAGAACGAACTGAAAATATGCAAAATTTCGCAGTAAAGGATAGTTGCAGATGACTTGGGATCCTGTGGTCTTGAATCCTGGATGTTTTGACACGAAGAGACGTCACCGTGTGGCGTAACCTGGAAGACCAAGCCACATTTCAAATTCAGCTCTGGGTGTGAAGTTAGAAGAGGTTCGTGGGGTTAAAAGACTGCCTGGTCCATTGCGCACCGCTGCCGTATAATACCAC
This sequence comes from Gamarada debralockiae, assembly GCA_002803225.1. Lineage (NCBI taxonomy): Eukaryota > Fungi > Ascomycota > Leotiomycetes > Helotiales > Hyphodiscaceae > Gamarada > Gamarada debralockiae. The sequence goes on along the minus strand of NXFV01000688.1, from coordinate 16,093 downwards.
ACCCACGCCTCCTGGTTGGTGAGGGCTTGCATTAGCGCAAAATCTCAATTCACCCAGCCTCTCCAATAAAGTCGGTGAAGAAGCTGAGATCTAACCAAAAGCCTCAATTGAAGCTTCACACGCAACTGGCCCCAGAAATCTCTTTCTGTGAACAACTCACTGATTCTCCACCTGCGCCTACATAATTGAGTTGTCTCACAAATCTCCGACTGCAGCTCAATAATCGATATCTGTATTGTAGCTGAACAGGGGAAACCATGGGTTGGTTCGACGGCGCATCAGATATCGGTGGTGGACACCATAAGAGCAGCTCCTCTCATCACCATAGTAGTGGGAAACATCATTCTACGGGGAGCATTTTTGGGAGTGGTGATCATAAGCATAACTCTTCACGTTCCTCATTCTTTGGTACGACCAAATCCTCTCATCACCATAGTAATGGGAAACATCATTCTACGGGAAGCATATTTGGGAGTGGGGATCCTAAGCATAACTCTTCACGTTCCTCATTCTTTGGTACGGCCATATTCTCTCCCCTTCCACTCAACCAACCTTGAACAGTTTGCTAATGAATACAAGGTTTCAATACAGGCCGCTCCTCCTCCTACTACAAGCGCTCCCCACGCTCCGGCTACCTCAAGCGCATCTATGCCCAATTGCGCCGTCTCCTCCGCGACCTAATCTACTACATGAAGCGCCATCCCCTGAAAGTCTTCATGCTGGTCATCATGCCCCTCATAACCGGCGGCGCATTGACGGGCCTACTTGCGCGCTTTGGAATCAGACTTCCTGGCGGATTGGAGAAGATGTTTGGTGGCGCTGCGGGCGGTGGATATAGTGTTGGAAGGGGAGCTGGTGGTGGTATGCAGTTTGAACGCAATCGTGGCGAGGGTCCTCTTGCTGCGCTTGGTGGACTGGGAAACTTGGCTGCTGGTATGGGTGGTGTTGGGGGTGCGATGAATCTTGCTAAGATGTTTATATGAGAGGGGTCAGAATGGATGGCGAGAACAGGACAGTGGTGGCAGAAAGGATGAGAGGAGGAGAGGTAGAGACTGGGACAAGACTGGATATGAGAATGAGATAAGTCGTTGAGGGCGTTTGGGCGATTGGATACCAGGTTTGAAAGCTTCAGAAGGGATGGCCTGTGTGCTTATTTTCTTCGGTGTAAAAACTTTCTTTGAAACCACATAGACTCAGCGGACTTCATTGCGTCTAGTGTTAGGATAGGCCAATAAGAAACGAGTCTCCTTGAATGACGGACATCTTATCAATGATTGAGACCAGCCAGAATCAACGGCTAAAGATCATTGAATCAAGTGGAAGGGCATGTGAAAGGGCATGTGAAGAGGCCAGTGAAAAATCAATTAAAAGCAAAGTAATCTCTATCGGAATGCAAATTTAAAAAGAACCCCCCATCATCTACCTTTGCCCTTTCTTCTGCTCCCAACAGGTTTCCGTGCAACAGGTCGTTCCCTTTCCCTCTCAGACTCTCGCTCCTCCACGAAAACCTGCACGCCATTGCCAAGATCATCACTCTCATCCTCTTCCTCCTCGCTGCTACTCTCATCGCGTCGTGAGCTGCGTCTCCTCAAAGTTGGATCGGATGCTGGGCCCCTGGCTGCAGCAGGGTAGCCACCACCAATGGGAGGACTGCGACGAACGGAAGAATAGACAACCTCTGGAGCTCCAGGGACGTTGTGACGACCACCAGCTTGCATGTATTGTTGAGGAATCGGTGGTGGCTGCTCGGAAGAGATCTGATATTCAAATGGGTCAACGGAGTGAGTCTGCGAGGAGACTGAGCCGCGTTGAGAGTGGGCAGGCATCCACCCTTCTTCATCTGGCAAAGGACGGCGAGAGCCAGTACTTGAAGAGGAAGTAGGTCGGTTTCCGTCAGAGAAGTAACGGTTGGCTTGTGGTGGTTGGTATGCAACAAATTGTGGGGGTGGTGTAGCTCGCAATTGTTGAGACGTTGCGGATCGTGGTCGAGTAGGAGAGTTGCGACTTGGTCCAGCTTGCGGATAGTATCCTAGAGGCGCGTATGTAACACCGTCGGCTCCTTGAAGTAGCATGCCCGGTGGTGCCGCTGCTTGTGGATATGGAGAAACATCCTCAGACCTCTTGGATTTGCCCCTCTTTCGACTCTTGGGTTCTGCAGGGCCAATTGGTACAGTGACAAGATCTCGATCACTGCGTCGTCGCATCTCACTCCCACTACTTGAACCACTTCCCTTCCTTTCCTTGCTCGTTGCAGCAGACTGCATTCGTTTTCGTCTTTTTTCTAAGGCGTCCAACTCCTCCGGATTGAGCTTCACCTCTCGCTTTCCTTTTTCTTGGGCGCGGCGAATCCGAGCAAGCGCAGACTGTACAAGTGCCTCCTCCTTATCCCGCAAAGCAACCTGCAAAGCACTAGTATTTTCGTCCTCCTCCAATTCCTCCGAGTCCTCCGAGTCCTCCAAGTCCTCCGCAGACTCATCAGAGTCATATGCATAACCTTTCCGGGCCCTCGATGTCGTGGCCAAATCTATCCCTGTGAACTGAAGTGGATCGCTAGCAAATCTTTTTTTCTCAAAATTCAACCCAACGCCTTGTGTATCTGTATCATCACTGTCAAGCTCCTCAACACGAAATTGCTCCTGCCAAAGTGCTTGCTCCCGCTCCCACTGCTTCCGCCTCTTGCTCCCCTTCGCCCCTGGTGGTCTTCCCCATGGGGGCACAACTTTGGGAGATCGCGGCCGACCACCTAGACCGCCTCCCCGGAAAAAGCCTCATCGATCGGTTTGTCCATGAATGAGGCGTGTCCTAGAATGCTGACCCCGCTTGCGCCGATGAGCCAGAGGATTGTTGAAATTGGAGATGCAATGATACCCAGAGGCGCTGCAATGATGAGGAGACCAGTGTAGAGCTGCGACGAAGTAGCACGCAACACACCGATGTCCAGGTCCTGTCCCTGAAGCTTGCCGATCCCCCACATGCCTCCAACGACAAGAATTATGACGAACAGGAGGAGCGGGTTTGTAAGTAGGCTGTAAATGCTCAACATGGCAAATACGACGGCATAATTGCTTGAGAAGTAGCCAAGGTTGTAGTTCACTCTTGACTGGACTTCGCTGAAGTTTGCGGGCTTGGAGAGTCTTTTGAGATCGAGAAATTCGGAGATGGGTTTGAGGTTGGCAAATCTTGATGCCAGTGACTGAGATCGTACACCAGCGAAACGATCTGAGAGGTTCAGCCGCGACGTGAGGACGTCGAGAGGTATCTGTATCCGTGCCATTACGTTGGTTTGTGTGGATGTCGGAGGAGGATAGTGTCGCGAAATTTAGAGAGTTAGTGACAATCGTTGAGACTCTATAGATGGTGGATCTGGTAGGCAGAAGTGACTTCTGGTTTATCTGGCACAATTGCTTGGGGTCTTTATAGGTGTGTTTTGTTTCGAGATCTGTTCAAAAATAAAAATTTATGTCAGCGAACTCGTATTCAACAAGAGATGGATCAAAGAAAGGGGAGAAGGTCACAAACCTTTAACAAAGTTTCGTAAGTAGGTTGCGTAAGGGATACTAGGTAGGAGTCTTCGGAGGAATGCTGTTCGTGTTTGGGGGAGAGATTGTCAGAACCGTTGAAATATTTGGCGATGCTTCAGGGGCGGAGCTGAGATCTGTCCGCGGATTTGCGTGAACGACGGCGAGTGGACGTGCGTACCCCCGGTTCAGTTCTGGATGCCTGAAGTAGAAGCCTCGGGATGCCTTGGGATGCCTCAGGATCCCAAAGCCCTACCGCAAGAGCTGAAACACATGCGGCTCCCTCTCCGCCAGGGTGAAATAGTTGAGGTTGAAGAAGTGATCGTGTGTGCCCTTGGCCGGGTGTTAAGACTCTTATAGGCAAAGACACGGCTGCATGCTACTGCGAACATTTGCCATCGTCGTGCAGGTTCAGGTTCCTCAGTGGAAACAGCAAGGCAGCTTCTCCTCCACTAAAGCGGGATTTCGCACGCTAAGCGGCACCAATCCCTGTACCGACTTGCTAGCATCAAAAAGTTTCGAGAGAGAACACATCAGCGGTGAAGCTCTTTCCCTCAACCACCCACAAAAATGAGGCTGTCATTCTGTACAGTCGCCATATTGGCTTGCTTATTTGCCCTGGTTGCAGCATGGAGTAAAGAAGGTAAATCTCTCGCCCGACATATCATTTTTATGCAGCCCAATTCCTCGGGCCCCTCAAACGTGTCCAAATTCTAACAGCCAAACCACAGATCAAGAAATATTCCGTCTGCGCGACGAAGTTGAAGCCTCCGAAGGTGTCGGTGTTACTTTCTACGATTTCCTAGACATCAAGCCATCTGCCAATCAAGACGATATCAACAAAGCCTACCGCAAGAAATCTCGACTTTTACATCCAGACAAGGTCAAGCAGCAATTTATTGCAGACAAGTCTACAGGGAAGGACAAGAAGACTAAGTCGAAGAAGAAGCCAGGAGTCAATGTTTCAAAAGGTCCCTCCCAGTCGGAAATCAAAGCAGCAACCAAAGCAGCCAGCGATCGATTCGCGCGCCTCGGCATAGTGACCAACATCCTGCGAGGACCTGGACGCGAACGTTATGACCACTTCTTGAACAATGGCTTCCCCAAATGGAAGGGTACCGGATACTACTACTCGCGATTCAGACCTGGTCTTGGTTCAGTGTTGATTGGATTGTTTATCTTCGTCGGAGGTGGAGGACACTGGCTGGCACTTTATATGAGCTGGAGGCGACAGAAGGAGTTTGTGGAGAGGTACATCAAGTTTGCCCGACATGCAGCTTGGGGCGAGAACTTGGGCATACCAGGATTGGATGGTACTGCTACCCCTCCTGTCACTGTGGGGGATGATGGGGATCCAATGGCACAGCCTGTCAATCGAAGACAGAGACGAATGCAGGAGAAGGATGCCAAGAAGGACAAGAAAACCAAGGGTATCAAGGCTGCGAAGGCGTCTCCAGCTGCTACTCCACCCGTCAATTCCACCGGACCTCGAAAGAGAGTTGTTGCCGAGAATGGGAAGATCTTGGTTGTTGACTCTGTTGGTAACGTCTACCTTGAGCAGGCTGACGAGGACGGCGAGACTCAGGAGTTCTTACTTGATGTATGTTTCCCATATTCCAATTCTAAATTCATAAGCTAACTCCTTCCAGCCCAGCGAACTGCCTCAACCAACACTTAAAGACACAGCTCTCTACCGCGTCCCAATCTGGGCTTACAACCGTATCGCTGGCCGCTACTTGAACAAGGCCTCTGTTGAAGCAGACGACGAAGAAGAGGAAGGAGAGGACACTCCGCCATCAAGCAGCTCTGGAGCTGATGACTTTGAGGTTCTGGAGAAGGTCAAGACAACGGCACCAAATGGCACCGGAAAAGCAGTGAGGAGAAACAAGAAGAGTGCACGTGGTCGATGAAAAATATAAAAAGGGGTCATGGTTGTAGGATATGGGTGTTGTAGTATTGAGAAGTTACTCCGGGCTGCATAGGTATCTTGACATCTCGTCATTTGCATCTCCATGGGAGATAAAATCAAGAGATCTTCTTCAGGTCGTTCTCCTTTGCCATTGTTTTCCTTTGTGGTCGATGACTTGGACCATACCCGCGTGAGGTACAGTAAAATCTGGTTATAACGAACGTGAAAAATCCGTATGGGCAAGGCTCAAAATATCCGTTATATCCAGAGATCGTTATATAGAATCCCTGTCTTCATACAAATTATCCCTGTAAAGCTTTTCGTCTCGTACGAGAGATTTGTTAGCGTTCGTTATATCCAGATTCATTATAGGCAGGTTTTACTGTACCTACAAATTCCGTTCTGACGCCGAGAAAACCACACAGTGGGCCTGTACAAAATAATGCGTTGAAATCCTAAATAGATTAAAATTTTGAAATTGAGAATCTGAAAAGGTAAGATCCAAATGTGACCGTATGTGATGTCAAAGCTGATAAAATAGAAATGCAGTACTAAGAGATACTGACAAAGGCCAGATGCGGCACATGATCAGCAAAACATCCCATTTTATACCGACATTAGCGACAATCGCGTTTTCAGCCCATCCAAATGCAAGTATATGTTTATCATTTATTGGTACAGTATGTAACCGTTTTGGATCAAAACCAGGAAGAATCCTATATTCATACATTCTTGCGCTCCAAGAGCCGTGTTGGAACGTGATATTTGAGTCATAACCCATTGGCCCTGCTGCCTAGGGTATGAGTCACTACGCTGTCTATAGAGCCCTTGGATCACTACTCTCTAAATGTCAAGCTGCTTTCACATTCCACAATTACGACCTCGCAACAAGCCGCCTGCCCGCAAACTGCAATCTTTCAAGGAATATTTCAACATGGCCCTGTCCAACACAAAATATTGCAAAGAAAAAGGCCAAGAAATGGGCCACCGTATAGGAGAAGTCGATAGCAAGTTTGAATGATTCGGGCACTTTCGAGTATACGACTATATGAATGGAGAAGCAGATGAAGAAGACAGAACAACCAACGACTTCCGGAAAGTAGAGAGAGACCAAGTCTAGTCTTATCATCTTCCATGCTTTCTTCAGAAGAAGGTCGCTAAGCCGTAAACCTGCATTCAAAGCCTTGATAGATTGATTGGAAAAGATCAAAACAATACCTAAGGAGCGTACGGTTCCAGTCATAGAGGTTCTACCAAAGGTCAACACGTTTAGCCAGGCCAAAACCAGATAGACCACTGTTAATACAGCCCCAGCATTGTCCCCCCTTGCCATGGAGTATGCTATTATGATTGTACACTCAGTAATACCTAAGGAGAGTACAGTTCCAGTCATAGAGGTTATACCAAAGATCAATACGTTTAACAAGACCAAACCCAGAAAGTATACTCCCGCAAATAAGTTGTACTGGATGGAATTAAAGATGATGATCAAGGTCGCCATGGAGTATACTATCACGATTGCACACTCGACAAGAAGATAGATATCTTGACTCATTTCGAGTTCAGACTCGATTGGTACTTTCAGATCTTCTAATGGTAACTTTGCTTCGCTCGCTCTGGTCATGAGATACCATGGGGTTGAGGGCATCGTTTCGCTGCTCCGGCTGATGATTTGATCATAACTGACATTGGAATATTGAAGACAAACGCTTGTGTTGACAATGTCCTACAAGAGAATAATTAGACTTTGACCATATCGAAAAAGGGTATTACTGACGACTCTGTCGCGGCAATCCTTCCAGACCCCGACCTTCCAGCTCTTCAATGCGATAATATATTGGCCATAGTAGTAATAGGCGCCTAGTCCGAGCGTGATAATAGTGATTGACGTATTTATCCGAGTACTTGAGAAGACCCCCCTAATGGTGGCCCACCAAGGTGGATCCCGATAAGAGGATTGTGATGCTCGGGTTGAGCTCGAAGCAGTTGATGACGTGGCGCCCTGTGTTGCATTCGATGTTGGAGACAAATTGCTACGAGTTGGCAGCTGTGTATGCTGAGAGCGCAGAGCCGCAGGGCTGGACGCTGTGACTGCTGGGCTGGAGTGCGGCTGCGGGGAATGATTTGTCAGGCTTGAGAGAGGGATTGGGATTGCTTGGGTCACCATGTTGTCTGCTTTGGTTCAGGCAAATTCAAAGCTGTTGGCGTTTATCTGTGTACAGTAAGAGTGAAAAATATTCTCTGCTTGGCAGTGCTAGAAGAAGCATAAGCGAGGAATACCTGAATGGTGGGCGACCAATAGCCAAGCTTTTAAGAAATCGTTCGAATCATGCACGTTATGATATCATGGACTGATTGTAAAACCTATGCAAATGCGCAGCATGCGCCCTAGCTTCGTTCAGTGAGCCTTCCAGTCGACCTGCTGCCGCTCCGGGCTAGTCACGTAAGCAATACATTATCCACAACTCAACGAGACTTGCAGACGACTTGTAGAAGCCGACCCTCTGCCAGGGCGACTGTTTGGAGAGAAGACATATTAGCCAAGAGATACACAGGTGAGTTGGGCTTGGGCCATGAATATGTTGATGCTCTATATGCAATGTTGGCCACTTAGTAGGTCTTTTCAAAAGCGCTTAGTGCATCTGTTCGAATTGAGAGAGTTGGGAGGTAGGCAAAGGCGACGTTTCTCAGGAGCATGACCGAACTCGTACTCGTTTTGGTATGCTTCGATTAGTGTTTTACAGAATGTGTGAATTGCACCAAAGCGAAGAGCGTGGAATGAACCAAACTGAACGAATGTTTCGCACGAAATCCTCAGAGCAGCTATTGTAGAAGTGCAGGGACCAACCTTCTCGTTCCTCTTCAAGACATCAATTCTCTAGTGAAATGATACATGATACCAAATTTCCCCCGATGAACTCCCCGCTTTCTAGGTCGTAACTCCACAACCTTCACTGTCCACAAAGAAATTGCCAGTCACTTACTTCCCCAGCCCTCAGAGTTCCATTTGGAGAAAACAACACAGAGAGCCGGACCTACATTCTTGCCGCTCTTGAGGATACCGAGAAGGGAGCTTTCCAGCTTCTGGTCCAGTGGTTGTATGGTCAAGCTTTCGCACCATATGTCACCGCCGCCGAACTTGAGGAAGCCCAGTTGATTTCTCAACAAATGCACGATACAATCGCCCGTTTCAGAGACGAAGAGCCCCAGAAACTGAGACGTTACTCTCTAGCACCAATGAACGGCGAGGTCAATAGCAAGATGGAGCGCCTGAGAGATTTGATGCGAGTCTGGGTCCCAGCAAGAAAACTGAAGATTGGCTTCCTCATGATCTTGGCACTGGATTCTTTGGAGGAGATTCGAAAGTCGTACCTAATTAGCGGCATCGCCCTCGACATGCTGTCATGCATCTGGGAAAAGACTAAGTTCTGCAGTCCTTTGCGCAGACTCATCGCCACTCAGTGTATGTACCATATGGCTCCCTTCCAGTTTTGCTACTTCCCCCAAGTCTTTCTCCGAAAGATGTTGGTTCACATGCTTCGCGAGTACATGTTTGAGTCTCAGCCTAAGAAGCCTTCTGTCCTCGAAGATGGCGGCGTTACGGAACTCCATGTCCCGGAGTATCAGGCGATTAAGATGGCTATAACGACGAGGGTGATAAGTGGGATCATCATGATGGGGCTTATGATGGTGAAGGAATGGAAAGCTCTCAATCAGATGATCCTGAGCCATCTGATTTTGAACCGAGTAGGTATGTGATTATCCTTTCCTCCTGCTGCGAATTCTAACGTGAAGTCGGGAAGACAGAAGCTTCGACTTGGGAGTTGGTCACTTTGATTATGAAGCAATTGAAGTGAATTATCCTCCTATAATTCTGAGGGCTTATAAATTGAGACTTGGTATGGACTGCCTGTTGGGAAATTTGACATAGAAGGAACCTTAGAGTTGCTGGAAGGTGTCTGAAGCTTGGAGGCGCCATCCAAAATTGCGTCAACTCGTCGTAGACAATCAAGAAAACTCACATGAACATGTTTCTCCTTCTGCTTGTTCTTTGACTGAATTGAAGACATAAAATAATCTCAAGTTTTGATTTTCGAGATCCAAGTTCTCCATGAATTTTCTAGATGAGGCTGGTGCTTGCTGAACAGAAGTTTAATGACACAATCTCAGCGAAACAAACGCAACTTCAAAGCTGGAACGCACTTCTTCACTTCTGACTGATAGGAAAGCTTCTCATGCGAATTCACGTATCGGCAAACTGATCGCTAAAGATTTCCGGAGCTGCCCTCTCTTTCCTTTTCCAAATATATCTCACAACTCTTGTGACACTCATCACCACTTCAAGATCAACGTGTCTTAAAGGCACCACCACGCTCTTCAGGACCGCTCAAGATCATTGCAGCTGTATTGGTTGGAACGCTAATCACTTCTTGTTGGGCCTAGTCTGTACTTGCTTCTTCCTACAGGATAAAAAAAATTCCTACCACGCTTTGAAATTTTACACTCCTTAGATATCTCCATAGTTAAGAATTTACAATATTTCACCCCGAAAACCGTCCCAACTAACACCTTCAGACTGTGACCTCGCAGAACCCATTTCCTGACTCACTGCAGCTCGACTTCACTTCGCTTCCCATCAACAGTGAATTTGGAGAACATCAGAAGCGGTAATTCAGGGGCCGAGAAAATTTTGCGAGCGTCTTCCTCGACTTTTCAAGTTTTGCAACTTTTCAACTTCAATTCAAACTACATCAACGCTGATCAACACCAACACTCGGCATCAATATGGCGTTCACTTTGAAGCCAGCAAGCACCGCAACCAAACGAACCATTCCTGATCCCACCGCAGACAAGAAGAAGCCAGATTTTGAGTAAGAGTGCAGCTTTTGAACTCTCATTGTACCTACACTAACTGCAACTTAGCGAGGTCGACGAAATTGTTACCTTCCTCATCGGACCTGCTAGCGACCCTAAGAAATTCCTCGTGCACAAGAAATTCGTATGCTATCACTCTCCAGTCCTCAAGGCAGCCTTCAACAGTAAATTTGTCGAAGGCGAGACCCAGACGTACAAGTTAGAGGACACCACTGTCGGCGCCTTCCGTCTCTTCGTCAAATGGCTCTATACACAGAGTATAGAAGAGAAGAAGGCCACCAACGAGTTCCCTGATTACTGGTCAGCATTGGTTCGCCTATGGGTACTTGCTGAGAAGCTTCTCATCCCTCACCTTCAAAACAACGTCATCGATGCCCTCTATCAATTTCGGACCGCAAGTAGCCATAATCCATCACTACTGTTTCACTACGTTTATGAGAATACAAGTGTTGGAAGCTCACTTCGTCGCCTTTTCGTTTATCAATGCGTCTGGCACGGAAACCACGAGTCGTACAAGCTTTATGCAGAAAGATATCCACCAGAGATGCTTCTCGACATCGCCTCCTCCATGAGACTAGTCATTATGGCTAAGGGTGGCACACCTCCTAACGCCATTCTAACTTTCCACGTCAAGGAATAGAGGAGTGATGGAAATTGCAAATCGAAGTATGAGTATCTTCGAGCGATTTACATTGGGGTCAAGGCCGACGTTGACGAGGAATGCTCCCCTCAGGACTCTGATCCGGACGACCATTATTTCCAGAAAGTCGTAAGGACTACCCTCAGACATCCCCTGATCGGATAAACACTGACTTGGATGCAGCTATTCCGGATGACCTGGGGACTGCGGATGGACAACACTGGGCATCATCGGGCATTGAATTGTGGAAAGGGACTGAACGATTGAGCGCAACGTATACTTCCTACACCACGGCATACGCCACTTTACGGCCACGGATAATTCATAGTTGAGATGGATTCTGGCTTGTTGATCGGCAGCGGATTGAGTTATCAAATTACAGCATACATCAAGTACAATGGAACAGATCACTTGAACAGAGCAGATGCAGAATAATGGATAATTATAATTGATTTATTCAGTGACTTCAAGACTATGACAACATGAAATGGGAATGGAAGTCCAGGTCCAGAGTCCGGTTTGGCAAGTTGAGCTGCTGGTGCTTTCAAGTGAGTAGTAAGAGGAGCTGGAACGGGGAGAGGGTTCGGGAGGGAAATGCGTACCTCAGGTATTCCGTATTCGTCATCGAAAGCTGCTTGGGGAGAAAGGTGTGGTTTTTTTGTGTGTGATACGTACCTCGTATATCAAAATTGGGATTGGGGAGGGGAAGGGGTTATGCTGGGGATGCAGGGGAAGGGATTTAGGGTCAGAAGTACGTACCTCTCGCCTGCCGAGAAGATCAAAAAGAATACAAGAATGCTGGAAGTCAACCCTCATCAGCCTGATCAAAGAGTGTGAGACATGAGACGAAGAGAGAGTAGATGCCTATAACCCCACTTCACCCAAATTCCAAACAAATCCATGAAATCCCATGCCATGCCAGAAACTCAAATGAAAGAAGTCCTCCATGCCAGATTATGCCTTCCTTCCTGACATTCCATGCAGAAGACGAAACTCTACGTATGGTGCAATCTGCCTATCTACTAATGCAATGTGGTATCTACAGCATCTCTTCATCATCTCCGTTGTATCCTCCTGCCGTAACGCCTTCGTGGTTTTGTTGGAATTGTGCGAATGCGCCGTACTGGTTCTCCATGGCCTGTTGCTGCCACTCGCTGCTGGCGTTCGGGTATTTGTGGACGTCTTCAATGCTGTTGTAGACGGGGTCGGTCGCGTGGTTGTAATTTGGGCCGCCGACTGCTGTGCCGAAGTGCGAGTATATGTCCTTCGCGGGTCCTGCTGACTGCTCATACTCTCGTGCTGCCAGTGCTTCGTAGCCGGAGCTCATGTAGGGCTCTGCAACATGGGCGCTTGCCCATCGTCCATCACCACCTTGGATGGGGGTCATAGGCATGGGTGTGGTTGAGCTTTCGTCGCTCATGGTGTCGTCCGTATCCATTCCTTGTTCTGCGCCTGTCCGTGACATTCTCTCCTCTAACATCTGCCGCTCGTATCGTAGCTTTGCTATAGCTTCTTCTTGCTCGAAGCTGGTCGTTTGGTAGTTAGATAGATCTTGTGAGATTGCGGGGACGCTGGCGTTGGGAGTATTCTTGTATAGTTGCCAGAGTTGAATCAACCGCATCTGCTGACTCGAGTCTGCTGTCTTAAAGAGGATGATTTGTGCGGGAGAGAGGGAAGCAACGTCTACGCCATGTCTGGATAGTATAATCTCAGTCGTAAGTTGGTCGGTTTGAGGAGGTTCGGAAGCCGGTCTTGCAGGTTGTTGGGCAGCGATGTGTGCGGAGTGGTGGTAATGTTGGGTGATCGAATAGATGATCGGTGTTTCGCCTTGCGAAGGCTCCTCTTGGGGAGCAACGTATGGATTGAATGAAAGGTTGCGGGAGAAGAGATTAACCAACTCCTCGTTCATCGCCATGGCGGGCGGAGGGTCGAGGTTGTTCGTTTGCTTGTTCTGCGGATGTCAGCTCGCTGAACATGTAAAGGGTATGCAGCATACCTTGCTGCGAGTGTACTTGAAGGAATGCAAGATCTTGTTTGCAAAGGACCTGTCTGTCTGCAATAGATACCAGGGAAATGGGAGAGCGGGAAAGCGGAGGTCTGATGTACAGAGATACCCTAGAGTCAGATTTGTGAATGTGCAGTAATCTCGAGAGAGCGGAGCAGACTTTGTGGACAGTTTGCAAAAGGATTGCTTGTTTGCTATATTCACTATGCTATGTACTTGAGTAGTGGTATTATAGAGGAAACCGGGATTCCTGGAGGAGCCCGAGGCCGACCGCGAGAAAGATGGAAGGTCCAGGCGGAAGCAAACAAAGGGATACAAAGAACGTATTGGAGTTGATATCCAGAGATCCTGAAGGCCGATCCGTCGGGGTCCTGGGGTTTTGTTGAATGGGAAGGAGTAACAAATGGAAAGAAGAAGGGGGAGCAGTTCTGGAAGGTTAAAAGATATTTCGTACCCCTCTCCTTGAAAGGAAGCGAAACGGGGCGTCATCACACGAAGCCACTCATTTGAAACAGAATCGCCCTAGCGTTGCACCCATCATTGTCTCTTGACCTATGAACCTTCGACACGAGGAGCATCTGACCCATTTTAGAAGTTCTTACAGCAAACTTCATCATTCACCGTCTGTTGTGCCTCGATTTTGTATGCAGCAGCCTACCCAACAATTCCCAAAGGGACTTTTTTGTTCTTGTACTATGAATAATGGCGTAGACTGCGGTAATGAAAGAATCTGCAGGTGTGCATGAAAATTCCATACCCCTGGCCTTAAATTGGGACAGGGCCCGAAAAAACCCCCCAAAAAATTGATATCACGTGATCGTGACGGTTGATGCCTCGCCAAGTGTTCCTGCCTCAGCATTAGAGAGCTATCAAACGCGGCTTCCGTGCCTGGAGTAGAGAGCTTAGCCGTATTTTGTACTCCAGAGCTTCCACAACACTCCATCATCCATCTTGACATTCCGATCTTGAATCTCCGAAGCTCTTCATCGCACAACAGACACCATGGTAAGCTCCACAAAGCATCCAGACCTTTTCAAAGCTACCAAGGGAGCATTGAAGCTGACCTCTTGCCTCTCCAGACGTCAATAGGAACGGGTTACGATCTTACGAATTCAGTCTTCTCGCCAGATGGCAGAAACTTCCAAGTCGAATACGCGGTCAAGGCAGTAGAGAATGGAGGAACATCGATTGGTATTCGGTGCAAAGATGGGGTTGTGCTTGCAGTTGAAAAGGTGATCACCAGCAAGCTGTTAAAGCCTGGAGCGAACAAGCGGATTGCAACAATCGACAGACATATGGGCGCGGTATGTACCAACCAATCTCATCAAATTCATGGGCAGTTTGCTGATTCGGAGGCTAGGTTTCATCAGGACTTCTCCCCGATGGCAGACACTTTGTCTCTCGTGCACGCGACGAAGCAGCAAGCTGGCGTAAAGTCTATAAAACCCCCATCACAACCGCAGACCTTGCAAGCCGAATGGGCGGATATCTCCAAGCTTATACCCTCTACTCCTCCGTACGACCTTTCGGCATTACCGCAATTGTTGCAGGCTGGGATTCTGAGCTCGAGCTACCGGTCGACGGCGAAGTAGGAAGCGGGCCTTCTACAGGTGCAGGAGGCAAGATTGAAGGCAAGAAGTATGGTGGCCCAGGTCTCTACATGATCGAGCCTAGCGGATTGTACTGGGGATACTATGGTGCGGCTACTGGCAAAGGAAGACAAACAGCTAAGGCGGAGTTGGAGAAGTTGGACTTGGCTGCCGGGACTTTAAGTCTTCAGGATGGTGTCAAGGAGGCTGCGAAAATCATCTACATTGCGCACGCCGACAACAAGGATAAGGAGTTCGAGTTGGAGATGACCTGGATCAGCAACCTTGACGGACCAACCAAGGGTAGACATGAGGAAGTGCCGAAGGACATTCTTGAGGAGGCCGAGAGATTAGCGAAGAAAGCATTGGAGCCAGAGGATGATGAAGAAGAGACGAAGGATGATGACAAGCCAGCTGAGGGCGACAAGATGGAGGAATAGACGTCGTACGTGCGAAGACACCCTGTATCAACACCATTTTCATGACTTCAGCTCTTCATTCCAATGGGCGTATGGAAGACAAATGAAAATCAATGGCGCTATTAATGTTTCTCCTGCTCAAGCCGTGGATACTTTGCCGTGAATAAGTTGCCTTTCCCTGTTCCAAGTCTTTCTGTGCTTTTTCATGTCATAGCTGCTTCCTTCAAGTTCGACCCGTCAGAGTACTCATTCACCCTGTCGCGTGCCTACATGAATTATTTTATGGTGTAGTTGGCTTTGGAAGGCTCTTACCAGCTTTCGAAGTACCTGCTCGAAAAATGCTGTTGACTGGGGCGAACCACCGACGCTAGTAATTTGACTCTCACTCTTCTTCCTCCCTCCAACGTTATTATGAAGTCCTCATTTGTAGCAGTCAGCCCCCCAAAATCTTTTTCATTCATTATAATATCTTGCACGAAATTCCCGACCCTCAGTTGCCGATCCCCATACGCAACTCCAACGCATTACATCTATTACCAATATCAACTCAGTGATGTAGGATAGTTCCTCACTGTCAATTCGCGACCCTTTCAGTCTTAGTAGGACGGATGTGCTCAGATCACTTTGTTTTGGGAAAGAGCTTCATTGAAGTATCTGCAAATCATTCCCAATGGCTGTACGGGAAAGAAATCCGATGGAAGACGGCGATGCCAAGCACTTGACTTGTTTGAAGAGTATCTCGAGAATATGCGCCTACTTGCCGATGGTTCTAAAGTGCACCGTCAGACTCCCTTGTACCCCAACGAAAAGGTGCTTGCAGTGGGGTTCAACGTTCAGTGCGAGGAGCTCTTAGACCTCTAGATGGAAGGGCCTAGGGTTATCTTCCATTTCGTACGCCGTGGCGTGGTAAGTTTGCTCTTCAATCCTACCCAGAATCACTTACTGACAGTCACTAGACCGGGCGCAATGTTTGTAACCTCGAATGCGAAGATTACTGCACCATAGGATGTAAAGCCTAAAGACAGACATACCGCGATCCACCTCAAACGAACCAAGGAGAAGAGCAATGCGCGTCTCTATCACAGTACTTCCCCCTCTTGGACAACATCACACATATCGTCTGCTCACCTATGTGGCG
>NXFV01000686.1:0-34081 GCA_002803225.1 Gamarada debralockiae | reverse complement strand
CTTAATAATCCAACCACATTCTCCTACCCTTTTCGTCCATCACGTGACCATATTGCAAGACAAAGCAAGTACGTGGGATACGAAGAAGATGGAATGAAAAGAGAAGCTGGATAAAGATGAAGATAGTATATGCTTCAAAGCAATTCATCCTTAGGCATCGTCAATATCCAGGCTGCGATTTGCCTGTTCGTATCCGCAAGGACGCAACTCTCTTCTTGTATCGAACTTGATCAGTGAGATAATTTTGATAAATGCAGAAGCAGAAGAGGTGTGGTTGGTGCATAAGACGAGAGGTGAGAAAACGGTGAGGGATAGGAGACGACAGAAAGAAAGGCGTCGAAACTCCTATTTACGTTAGGTAAGGAAAGAACGTAGTACTAGCAAGGTAACGTAATGCGGGAAAAGCTGCCCTCCTTCTCGTTTGAGAAGCGTGTGTGATGTCACAGGATATGATCATGTTCCGCACCCTTGTAAGATCAAAACCCAGTCCCAAAAACTAGAAGACCGTGACAACGGCTTGTGTTCAGGAAGCCTGTGGAGAAGGCTTGATCTGGCTACTTTAATATAGCTCAGGTAGCTCAATGATGAAAATTAAATTCAAAGCGTTTGATGGCTGTGATACTCATCACCCTGCTCTCATCACGGTCTTGGTCAAAGGTTTACTCTGGATGACTGACAAAAACTCCAAAGTGGAGAGCAAGGTTCAAAAAGGCGGAATCAAGTTGCGAAAAGAAGCCGCATTCTAATTCTTTTGCAATATGCTAGCCAGCCAGATTATGAATCCTCCGAGATTTAGGCCAATTGGTCCATGGATGATGGCTATTGAGCTGCTATCACAGAGGGACATTCGACTAAAGCTAGCTTCGGTGTCTTTCGTAGTTGTACGAGTAGTTGTTCTCCGCAATGAGAATAGGAGAAGGTGATACAAACCATTATTGTTTTTGTCCAGTATTGGTGCTCCTTGAGCGATCTCGGGCAAGGAAATATACAGGAACAAGAACGCTAGTCCTCTATCGACTTAGCGTGATTATGATATCTGCCCAGGCTTCCATAGACCTTTCATCACTGATATATACTTGTGGAATCTTCAACAACAAAGACCACGGTGCGGAACCACTAGGCTTCAAGGATTAGTCGGACACAGGAACACGTATGTTTGAACCCATTTTTAACTTTTTGTTACGATAGACCTGAGCTAAGCAATTTCCTAGAGTTGTTGGCAACCGTCAATACAAAAAAAGTTAAAAATAGATCATGGTGACTTCGAACTGATGCAGACTGGGCTGCACCATAATGGAAGTCTCTTGTTTGTTTAATTAACCGCTGCTTGTTTTGAGGACAGCGTTTTGTGCTCTTGCTTTCGCTACAGTAGCTTGCGAGTGAATTTTGCGAAGCAGTTTCCGAAGGCTGCGACTATATATGTCTGCCTTTCGACATTGATCCATCAACTTATTTGTTTTGAAGAAAGAGTCCAAATTGTATTAAGAAAACTACTTTCTTGACTTTTGCCCCTCATTCAGCTTTGATCTAGTTAGACGTCACCGAGACTTCCAACTTTGAGCTCTTTACTGGCTCCGCCACCCTCATCTTCATCCCGAGCCTTACGCTACACTATCTCCCTCTTCCCACCTTTCGACCTGCTCGAGTTCATCTCAAGAGTTACAACGCCAGTCACCATTACAATGTCTCCTCTTGCTGAAGAGGCTGCTGAGACTACAGCTGCGCAAAAGTACGAAAGCAACTTCACTCGCTTAATGCGTGAATTTGCGGACGCTCTGAAGAAGATGGAGGGCTCTAAATTATCCATCCCAAGCTGCCTTTATGCACCCAGCAGCATGAAGCCCGATCAGAGAGTTATCGTCCATCTAATGCGCCACGCAGAGGTAATCCCCAACCCTCTGTGAAAGAACAGCTTGTCAAAGAATTCAGTTAACGGATTCAAGGCCGAGCACAACCTCGCGCACATGCATGGTCGCAACCGGGCAGACTACAAGGATCCTGAGCTCACTTCACGTGGGATCAAGCAATGTCAAAAGGCCATGGCAACTTTCCCACACATGGACGACATCACTGTTGTTTTGTGCTCTCCACTTCGACGCACGATGCAGACAGCGCTGTTCTCTTTTCAACCTCTGTACGTCCGGGGATTGAAACTCATCCTATGGAGTGCGTTGAGAGAGTGGGGTAACGGCGCAAGCAACATAGGGTACCCAGTCGAGGAAATGGAGAAGGAAATGGCGGCTCTCCCAGTAGACCTGCGCTTACTCAATAAAGGCTGGGAGCTCGAGACGGATCCAGAAGAGGAAGGCGCGGAGAGATCGAACCGTGTCCGGAAAGAGCTGTATGCGCTGGGTGAAATCCTTTTGCAGGGTGGCATGTGGAATGGCCTAACTATGGAAAAACACCCTGGGCCGGTCCACATCCTGATCGTATCGCATGGAGGCTTTCTGGCGAATGTTATGTGGGCTAATGGTAAGAGCTGGCCATTCTATTACAAAGAGATAGCTGACAGGTTTCTGATAACAGGAGCTCTCCGCAACACAGGATATAAAAGCTTTCCTTTCGCTTCTGAGGAACAAATTGCCCAGGGCGTCTCAAAATACCGACTTTTTGAGATCCCGAAAAAGGCGTAACTTACAGCATCTTTGTAGGAGGGCATTGAGATGCTATGGCACTGGATTTGGATCACAGAAATGCAGACAGGTTCTTGAACACCATTCAGAATATGCAAGAAATCCTTCACAATATTCCGGAGCACACGCATTAGAGGTTGCGACGGATGAAGATCAATGAAGCTGTAGAGATATATAGTATATAGATCTTCAAGCCCCTAAAATCTTTCCAATCACACTTTTCAATCTGTGCTGTGCCTTCGATGCCCAATTCTGAGACGTCAGTTCCGTGCTGGGGAGTTCCAGCGTGTGACTTCTGAGTATCATATGCCATGATCATCGAAACTCTGAATTTCGTTCACCAAACTGTATTGGATTGGAAAGTATCTGCATTGAATTTTTCTCATTTAATTTATTCACTGTCTGTTCTAGAATGTGCCTCACCGGCCAGTGAATATTTCTCGAGGTTTACTTCCAAAGCGCGACTATTTGTGAAAACTTATACTCTAAGGCAGCAACAATAATGTTAGTTGAGCTGTATTTTGGGGGCGAAATATAGTGGCATTTCTAGACCTAGCTGATATCTAAGGAGCTGAAATACATAGAGGGGAAGAGCTCTCTTATATCACAAAAGAGGGGAATATACAGGCTATACCCGATTAGGCAATTCCAACCAACATGGGCCCACTGGGAAATCGAGAAATGCCCGGAAGACCTTACAACTCTTTCCTCGGATGAGACACGGGCTTTTGATCCTCACGGGAAAACCGAAGAAATCATGCCTCACGTAATCGACATCTCTGTCCAGCGACACTAGCTCGACGGGCACCAGAGATCCTGTTACTGTGGCGGATGCCGCAGTTATGGCACCTGTGGGATCGGACGGCAGAGAAGGTTCGCAGTGAAATTCGTCCACTTCGAGGTGCGTTGTGAATTCATGACGATCGTTGTCATCGTGGACCTCACTGTAGAGACCAGCAGGAGAGGCAGTCTTCCCATTTATCCTGCAACTTGTTCCAAACTTTCCTTCTCCCGCCGCAGATGGAACATAACTCAAACCTCCGGGGAGAGTCCTCCATGTTTTGTGCGGCTGACGACACAGTTTGATCATACGGATTGCGTGAACTGTGATCGTCTCCACCGGGCGACGTACTTGTCGCCGATGGAACGTCGCGTCGACCTGCTTCCACAGGGGCAGCTGGCGAGCTGCTCGTTCTTGTAGGATTCAAAGTGCTGAAACCGGAGGCTGGTGGCAATGGTGTTTGTGCTGTCGATAGACTCTGAGCTTGCTGGTTGTTCATTCTCAATGGGACCGGGGAGCTAGGTGCAGCAATTTGGTCCGCTGTTGGTCCACTCATATTGGACGGTCGAATGAATTGCAGGATCATTGACCGTATATCAGGAGGCGAAGTGGCAGATGACGCAAGTCCATCCGTAGTAGTGCCCTCAGATTGCTGAACTGATACCAAGGAGCGGAGTGTAATATCGAGGCAGTCCTGGAACCATTCTCTTTGCCCTTGAAAGTTCGCTGTTGGTGGGGAACCACGCACTTCCGCCATTGTATCAGCAATCTCTCCGAAGAGAATTCGCACCCTTTGTTGGTTCTTGACAGCCTCTGCAACGTTTGGATCGTAGACTAAAGTTGATTAGCAAGAGCGGTAAATATATACAATGATATTCTTACACGGGCATTCAGGAATTGCTGCGTTCGGAAACAACACAGTATATATTGTATACCATTTTGCCAATTCGCTTTCGCAGAACGAAAGAGTCGTCAGATCCTTCTTGGTCGATTCCGAGTCGGGTTGCTTGGTCAATTCCGATATGGACGGAGTGATACCAGAGAGGGCAGCGACATTGTTAGAAACCCAGGTTTTCATGTTCCCATCTGTTTCCGTTGCGAGCGACCATTTCCGGAATTTGCTTAGTTTTGCCTTCAACCTGATTTTCATATCGCAGTCGATGACATCGTCAACTACAAGGGGCTTCCGGACATCGCAGGATCTCTGATGCTCGTTCTTCTTGCAGAAAAGTGCATCAACGTGATCACCCTCAAACGTTTCATAACATCGCTGACATCGTACAACAGTATGATCCTCTTTGAAATGGTTGCTTTGATCGAATCAGAACCCGTCAAAAGGGAAACGAAGGTGAACTCACTCTACCATGTCATGAATCTTTTTGTACCCCAAGGTTGTCGATCGTTTTCCATTCTTCTTCTTACAGTGGGTTATGCAACACTTTGCGTAGAACACGCACATGAACCTGGGCATGGCTGCTTTTTCTCCAAAGCGGGGGGTTGGAATGGGCTTCTTGTGCTTGGGGCCAGCTTCAAGTCCGTTATCACCTTGCTGCTCGCTTCTCGGCCGCTTGCTTGAGTTGCCTGTAGATTGGCTGGCCCAGCTTGAGCCGGCGTTCAAGTTTGACGGACTAGTAGACTGCGTTGACCTCGAACTCGGATCGCCGTCTTCAGGCGCAGACTCTTGCAGAAGCCAGAAGATCCCGCCACCATTGAAGAGAGGTGCGATGAGATGGAACTTTGGTTCAAGGCGATTTATGAGGCAATTGGCGAGTTGTTGATCGGCTGGGAAGAGATTTCGGATTCCCTCGTTGAAGGATTTTCGAAGAATTGACACTTCAAAGGTAGTTGACGCTGGGTTTCCAGGCCCATCTTCCGTTTCTAGCTCCATTGAGCTGACCGCTTCTTTGGCATCAATTTCGGTACCGTCATCCGTTTCCAGGCCAGACGATTTTGCCGTTTCCGTAGCAATTTCTGTGCTCTCATCCTTTTTCAAATCAACTGAGCCGGCCTCTCCACTGAAATAGGAGGATCTATCCACGACCACGTCTTTGAGGGCTGAAAGCTGTAGTGCGAAAAGCTCATGATTCTGAAAAGTGTTTGTCCAAGTCTCAAGAGCAGAGCTACCGAACTTATCATGGGTTTGAAGCGTAGTATCGTCCAGATTCTCAAAGATTTCATCAGCAAACAATTCGGGGTTGGTCGTAGGTTTCGGTTGGTCACTAGTCGGAATATAACCATCTATATCTGACATACCGCTCAATAGATCGTCCTGATGAGCACTGGAAAAGAATGTCCCTCCCCGACCGGAATCCGATTGAGATAAACCGCTGCGTTTCGATGTACAAAGATTACATGGGCACCTGTAGTCGGCAGATTGCAAAAGATCTGGATGTCCCAATGCTTTGAATGAGTCCTCGCAGCCCTCGTCCAAGAATGTCTTCGTGATCTTCGAATCGAACAGAGCGGACTCCGCAACGGAGCTCGTGTCCCCCAATCCCGAGTCATGGAAAGAATGTGAACCCGCGGAGGTCGCACTGTATTGACTTCGAGCCTCCTTTCCAGAAAGGTATTCCTTGTGATGAACATTGGGAACGATGTGTGTATTTTCAAACCGGACGTATTTCTTCCCCCGGTTCTCAAGTTCGCGTTCGTAGACTATCGTCGCCATCTCAAGGCGTTTCCTCCTCTTCTCCTTCTCAATCTCGCGTTCCATCACCTCCATCTCATTGGCGCGTTTCCGAGGCTGTACAAAACTACAAGATGTCAGTGGCATATTTTCCAGAGGAAAGGGTAAAACGTACACTATCCTGACATTAAATTACTAAGGGGCAACGGCGCTGATTTAAAGGCCGCAGATGTTGATACGGTTCAGCTCTTATTTAGGTAGCAATGTTGTGAGATGGAGAAAACAAGAATAAGCTTCTCCGTTGATAGGAGGCACTAGTCCTCTCAGTCGCAAGATCGTAGATGTTCAGGAGTCGAAGACAGTCCCGCAGGGAAACCACGATACTCGGCAGGATAAATCGTAGAATCCCAAAGATTTTGGTCTGCGTATCGTCCGAGAAAGGTCGAAAGGGGGGATTGAATCATCGTTGCGACGGGTAAGGGGCGACAACTTTTGTATATTCGGGTTGAGCGCAAGAGTTTGGAGTTGCAAGACTTTGCAAGTGGCGCAGCATCGATAGCGTAGCTATGGCGGGGTACTACAACGGCCTCGCTCAAATCATATGCCTTCGGAATCACTGTGCGTAGGCCGATGTACAAAATGGAAAATTCAGCGATACAGTGCAAAGCAAACTCTGTGAATAGTAACAAAAGAAATATCAAATTTTTACATTGTACCTAATCTATAGAGCACAAGTTGTAGTTGAGAATTAGTAGCTACCCAAACTGGAAGCTACCTAGGTGCAAGTGGGCAGAAAAAGGGGCACCAAATATAGAAGTCTACTACTTCTCAAGATACCTTTGGATCATGAGATGTTTAGAGAGAAGGTTAGAAGGAAGGGACAAATAGATCCGGATCTACCGAGTCTAGTAAAGAGTCGGAAAATTAGAACTAAAAGCTTGGAAAGCTTCTTTCGAACTTGAGATGCTTTAAAAAAAATCCAAACTTACTACCGCCTTTTCTTCCAGGGCAAGCTTGATACTCCTTGTGGTACGGAGGATGCAACCAAAAGTCATGCGCATACAGGGTATTTAGGCGTCTTTAATCCTGGAGCAGCCTGAGGTGACCGAAAGCCGCGCCGTAGTCCAGGCAATGCTCCCTGTAAAAGCCCTGAAGCGACTAGACAAGAGACTGTTCGTCTAAGAATTTACAGGGCTTTTAGGCCGTGCACGCTAAACCTACAGGGCCTTTCAGGCTGTGATTGGCTGAACACCTGTATTCGCATGACTTTTGGTGGCGTCCTCCGTAATCGATTTCCACTTCGGGCCACTCCGTCCTTAAGCCCCGCCATACTCAATGTCACGGCACGGCCCGTTGATGACAGAACTAGGGGCATGGCTGTAATCCACGCCATTCAATACCTCGTCAAGGGAAATATATCAGATACATGAAATATGGAACCATAGACTTTTAAGGTAGCATTAAGATGAGCTCTCACCTGAGTAAGATCAAATGATGATCCAAATCATAATATTAGTCAGTGTGGAATCCACCATGAATTATCATCGTTGATAGTCTCAAATATATCTCTTTAGGTACTATATTCCTCGCTTCCACGCACGGTATTTTTACGGCGCTTATTTCCCCTATCACTAAGACTTGTGTTTTGCAAGATTCTGCTTCATACTCGGAGTCGCCAAATGGTCCCAAAATCACCAAAATTTGCAAAATGGAAGCTTCAGCAATTGAGAGGAGTTGCGAATAGCGATCATATTTAAGATGGAAAGTCACTCCTATGGGATGAGTAAATCTCAGTCCATTATCAGAACTGATTCTATACACGAAATTCACATTCACATCAACTTTGAGAACCTTGTTTAATGGCTTCGATTGAGCTCGCCGATATAGGAGCCACGGTTGAGAAGACCACTTCCATTCCTCTTCGAAAGTTCAACACTATGCTATTCGAGGCGCACCACTCCAATGCCGCAAACAATCTGAAGGGGCCAGCCGTCATGAGTCCCATCCCGAAGGTTTTCCTTCCGGAGAGACAGGTAAGTAAACACAGTTCTTCTTGTTCATGAGATACTGTGCTCGAGTATATCAAATGCTAAGAGATCATCTCGTGCAGGTCGACGTGGAATCTCAAAGCCACTTAGCCGTCGCGGACTCTTCTAGCACACTTCCTTTCCGCAACAAGACTTTGACCAAGACTCGCACGACTACCTCAGCTTCTCCCAACCGTCAAACCCGACTCCAAATCCACAAACGACTTTGGTTCTTTGGATTGATGTTGGCGTTGATCCTATCCATGGGCTCGGGTCTCTTGGTTGGCTTCCTCGCGCACCGAGCTGACTTGGGTATTATGACGACGACTGGTGTTGCTGCAATTGTGGCTTTTGTTGAGGCTTTCCTGTTTAAGGTGTTTAAGTAGAGTGGAAAGAAGACTAAGGAGGTTTGGAGGCTGTTCATCATTTGCATTCATCGGCGTGGAGAAAGGAAAATAGTCATCACCTGGTAGAAGGAAGAAATTTGCCAATGAAAGAATCTTGGGTTTGTATGTAAAAAAGATCTAGGTCAAGGACCAAATCGGGATCCTAGAGACTCAATAGACTCTGCGATGAGTCCATCCTTGCCAAATGAATGTACAGTCAACAGACAGCCACCCATGCTATCTCCATTTATCAAAGTGTGTAGGTGAAGAAGTGAAGTTTTTTTCGCCGGAAAAAAGTGTTGTCGAGGATGGACATGAAATTGAGGAGAAAGGAGTACCAGAATTGGTGAAGAACTGTCGATCATTGATGCCGGAAAAGGTGGCACCGAGTGCGAAGTTGCGAAGATTGCGGATTTACTTGCATGGCTGGCCAGGCTTTCCGCAAGTTGGCTCTGGTGCCGCAACGGCAACGGGCTCGGCCTCACGCTTGCATGGTTGTCCAGGCTTGCCGCAAGTTGGCTCTGGTGCTGGGGCAGCCTTGCGTTTGCAAGGTTGTCCGGGTTTGCCACAGGTTGGCTGTGGCGCAGCAACAGCGATGGGCTCGGCTTCACGCTTGCAGGGTTGTCCAGGCTTTCCGCAAGTTGGTTCCGGTGCTGGTGCAGCCTCACGTTTGCATGGTTGACCTAGAATAAGAATTAGCCATCAGTTGTGGTTGGTAAAGGTTGGGGTCACGTACCGGACTTGCCACATGTTGGCTCCGGCGCAGCGACGGCAACTGGTTCGGCCTCACGCTTGCAAGGTTGTCCGGGCTTTCCGCAGGTGGGTTCTGGGAGAGCAACAGCGACCGGCTCGGGGTTACGGCGGCAAGGTTGGCCTGGAATAGGAGTCAGCGCTTATCATTCGCAGAAGGGGAGGGAGAGACATACCTGGCTTTCCGCATGTGGGCTCCGGAGCGGGGATAGCGATGGCACTGACAGCGGCGGCCAAGACGATGATGGAGAGGTACTTCATGGTGATTGAAGTTGTAGATTGTGGTAGTCTTGAGTGAGTGTGGGTTGTTTGTATGGTGCAGAATGCACAAATGAATGTTTGTATGAAGGTATGAAGATCGATGTACTTCAGTTGCGATGTCGAGAAAGAAAATTGAAACTCAGAAGAAGGTTGATGCCATTTTATACAAAATCGCGCCTTGTTCAGAATACTAAGTCCTGAACAGTATTAGAAAGGCCAGAATACTGTCAATAAAGATCGTTGTTATTGAGGACAGAAATGAAAGTCGCTCCTCCTATTGAGGTGCCCAAGAATAATCGCCACTATCAAAGACAAGTATTTAAATTCTACCAATTAAAAAAAAAATTCCGCAAACCATTGAGAACACAAGAGATGACTGCTAATTATTTCAAAGATTCTGAATCGTTGGGAGCGGGTGGCGTTGTGGGGACTTAGATTAAGTTCAAAGCACCCCCGGAAATAGGGGCGTTCGTGGCAAAGAACAATCCAAGTTTTAGGCGCCAGACTGTATTTCATAGGAACCCCTTGCAGGGATTACTGACAGTCAAATAATCTATATCCAATAATTTGCGCGCTCGCGAAGAGTCTACAGGGTCTTATTGAGAATGGAACAACAGAATGTCCGCGCACTAGGAGCTCAAATTGCTCCTAGAACAGTTTCTAAAAGGATAATTCTCCGTGACAATTGAAAGGATTCCTTAACCGTAGGCACCTCCGATATAGCCATAAAGAACAGTTCACTATGAGTATTCGCCGTTGCAGGGTACTCCTATTGAAATCTTTGAAGAACGGCTCCTATTGAGAGCCCCTTTCTATTCAACCCCCAATTCGGAAACCTAAGCGAGCAGCTTGGGTGTAGCGAAATCCTCGAAAATTAAAAAGCTTCAAGCCCTGACATCTATGGGATTTCATGAGGGCAGTTACAGAACCTTGCTTAAACAAACGAGGTAAATAGTTTGAAGTCGGACATTAGACTGGAGAAGGTGGTGCAGCGATCGCCTGATCGCCCAAGGTATTCCGGAAGTAAAATGCCCAAGCTGATCCCATACCAGCATGAAAGTCGATATCCACTAAAGAGAGAAAACGCTTGATAATTCAGGCCTGACGAAACATCACTCAATAATCAGGGATAGTCGGAGGCGGCTGACTGGAGACGGGGCAAACTGCAGGAAGCCGTTTCTTGGCAATTAGATGACCTGAGCGGAGTCAGGGCCACTCTTCGTGGACCATGGCTATGAAATTTAGTTTCTGAGATGCTCCTAGTGGGCGATTTGTCATATTACAATTCTTTAGGCCGGAAGTTCGCGGTCTTCAACCTCCCGTTACTTGACGAGGAGAAACTCGCGCACCTATGTAATTGAATCGAGGTCCAAGGATTAAGACAGTCATCGGCCCTAAAAGAAGAGCTCTTAAATAATAAAACAAAAGAGGTCAAAGAAACTAGCTATGAGCCGATATTGGGACTCTCTGAAACACATACTATAATCTGGGTTCTGACTTCACGAATTTCCCAAATGTCACGGCTTAGCACTTGCTCAATTGCATGGAGGGCAACTCGGTATTTAGCATGACCTTCTAGCAGTACTATGGCAGCCAGAGATCTTTGTTTGTAATACTAATCAAACAAAGAGATCAATAATGCAGCCGTGCTGATGTTGTCGTCGTTGTGTTGTGTCGCTGAAAATAAACGCGCCCTACGTGCACTTCCGCCAGATGCCGAGTTTTGGCCCGAGTCCCGAAAAGGCAAGGCGCTTCAAAACCAGCCGTACGGCAAGACCCGGAATTTTTGAAGCAATCTTCAATCAGACAGCCCTTCACACCTACGAACTCCCTACAAACTCTACAAGATGCTGATGCGCAGCTCCGCAAGGTCGGCGCAGGTATGTATTCGAGCTTCAGACTCTTCAATGGCTACTCGTTGTCGAAGGTGCTGACGCCATTTTCTTATCAGAGCCTTCTGCGAACCGCCCAAGCTCCATCGCGATCATTTGCTACCGTGCAAGCAGTACGTTTCACCAATCGAATTGTTCTTGCTGCAGGCATATATCTGATTTGGGACATATAGGATATCTTCAAACCAACGAAGTATGGTGGAAAATACACCGTGACTCTTATTCCTGGAGATGGTATTGGAGCCGAAGTTGCAGAATCTGTCAAGACGATCTTCAAGGCCGACAATGTACCAGTCGAGTGGGAGCAAGTCGATGTTTCTGGGGTCGAATCTGGTAGCAAGCACTCGGAGGAGCTTTTCCGGGAGTCGATTGCGTCCTTGAAGAGAAACAAGCTTGGATTGAAGGGTATTCTACACACACCAGTCGAGCGATCCGGCCATCAATCTTTCAACGTTGCTCTGCGACAAGAGCTCGACATCTATGCCTCTATTGTTCTTATCAAGAATATTCCTGGCTACAAGACCCGCCACGACAATGTCGACCTCTGCATTATTCGTGAGAACACTGAGGGGGAATATTCTGGCCTCGAGCATCAATCCGTCCCAGGCGTTGTCGAATCCCTCAAGATCATTACCCGTGCCAAGTCTGAGCGCATTGCTAAATTCGCTTTCAGCTTCGCTCTTGCAAACAACCGCAAGAAGGTCACCTGTATCCACAAGGCGAACATCATGAAGCTCGCAGACGGTCTGTTCCGCAACACCTTCAATGCTGTGGCTAAGGATTACCCCACCCTGGAGACCAACGACATGATTGTGGACAATGCTTCCATGCAATGTGTTTCTCGACCACAGCAATTCGATGTCATGGTCATGCCCAACTTATACGGAGGAATCTTGTCCAACGTTGGAGCTGCTCTAGTCGGTGGACCTGGAATCGTTCCTGGCTGCAACATGGGTCGTGAGGTTGCTGTTTTCGAGCCTGGTTGCCGTCACGTTGGTCTTGATATCAAGGGCAAGGACCAAGCTAACCCAACCGCCATGATTCTCTCTGGATCCATGCTCTTGAGACATCTTGGTCTTGATGAGCATGCCAACCGCATCTCTAAGGCTGTCTACGATGTTATTGCTGACGGGTAAGCAACTCCTTTCTCAAATCTGTATTTGATGCTAATGATTCTACAGCGTCACACGAACTCGCGATATGGGAGGACAGAGCAGCACACACGAGTTCACTAGAGCTGTTCTGGACAAGATGGAGTTGGCAGGATAGAGGAAGCATCAGAGTTGTACAAAGTGGACGGTTGGTTGTACTTTAGTATGCATTAGCAAGCCCATTCGGTCAGCTGCGTTGTTTTTGAATCTGAGAAATTCCTCTACGTCTGTAATGTTCAAAATTGTTTGAAGACAAAATCTGACATTTTCGCAAGGATTTGGCTTCTCTGAAATACGTTGATAGTTGTCACAATCCCATTGATTCCATCCTAAGAGCCTGGCCTCATTATTTCGGCTCAAAGAAGTCTACATCGTTGCTTACATTTTCGAACAGTTATCCCTCTGCTTACTAAATGTATCACGGAATGTGAACACCAATTGCTTTCCAAGGATTACTTGTCCTTTTGGGATGTTCAGATGATGAGCAAAACTAAGTGGCTGTCAGTCCTGATCCTAACGGCGGTATCATGGCGTTAACGCATTTGCAGCCGGGCTGAGTACGCGGTATAAGACGTGTTATATCGTCTGCTCTTTCGAAGGAACAGGGCGTTCTATTTATCGCATCGAAATGGTAAACGCCAAGACGCTCGTCCATCCAAGAGGAGCACTCAACCTCGTCCTACAATACCTAGGTCTACTTCCCACACAAAACGATCTATGGCCCCTATTCGTCGAAACAGACGTGATCCTGCTATCGATGCTGAATTTGCTCACACGAGTAAATATGTTCAAGAAATAAAGGTATTAGGAATTTCGACTTTGGACCCTCGAAAACTGTTGCCATGGATCCCCCAATCCGAAAAGGAGACTCTCATCGAGTCTGTGCAGGTTTCCTTCACCAGAGTGAAAGTTGAATCCATGTGTGGAAAAGAAAAGACAGCCAAACAATGCGGTTTTGGTACCATGAAGAGGTCGAACGGTGCGACTGGAATAAAATTCTCATGGCTGTCGTTACACAATCGACGACCTGGACTCAGATGGGAGGAAACTTCGAAAAGTCATCTTTGTTGGATACAACATACTCAGTGAAGTGCGCGTACTTTCAAGACATGGTTTCGATCCAACAAAACTCCAAATGTTGTCGGGCTGGCCAACACTGATAACATTGCTTGGTACGAGTTCGGACCAAAGTCTGGATGCGCACCCTCGGATCTGATTCCCGATTTCAAGCTTAGAGACCTTCTAGAGTCTCTCCTTATCCCATTGCGAGCTTCATAGTTCTGTGAATGATGCGACATATACATTGCACGCTCTGTTGAAGTTGGTCAAACGACGGATAAAAAACTAAGACGATGTTGCGCCATCTCAGCAGGGGAGGTTGGAATTGTTACGGACTATAGCGCCTCACAAATTGGCTATCGAATCGCCACATCCATCGAAGGCTGTTCCAAACGGAAGGCTTGAAGCAAAGGATCAGGCGATCCAAACGTTGCGAACTCTTCCCTTACCCACCTACCGATTTCCCAAAAAGCGCATCAAACCCAACCATGGACAATGCTTTGCAAATCCCACCACCATCATTCCGAGCATCAACGAATTCTCACCGCAAGCCTTCCACCTATATCTCTCCTGTCTCCTGCCAAGGTCTCGCTTGAGACCCCAAGATTGGAGGTTTGCGAACAACTTGTATGTCTAAATCTGTTTGCGGTTCACGACGTTTTCTTGATCCCCGAATGGCGACTTCAAAACTCGATTATGCATGCCGTTCTCCAATGTACTCGTACTGTGCAAGGATACGCTGACGAAATTGACTGAGATTCATAAGCTCACAATCGCTTAAAGGGGGAGAACGACTTCACAAGCAGAGAGAAGGAGCATTCGAGAACATATATTGCTATTCTAGACTTGCACCTATCTACAAAACCTTCATACGGCGAAGAGCTATTGCTCCTTTCGTGAGTGTAAAACATCACGAAAAAGCTACTCCATATGACGAGGAGCGAATGTGCCATGAAAATACGAGTGCAAAAGCTCCACACGACGAGGAGCAGATTTCTTTAAAGGAAATACACCCCCTTTCGCAAAGGTAGAATGCCACGCAATACAAAAGAAACCTAGCTCAAACAAATCATTGTAAGCCTTCGGGCGATCTCGTCACTCATACGACTTTCCAATCCTTCAAATATTTTCAGCCGTTGGGG
Source organism: Gamarada debralockiae (assembly GCA_002803225.1). Classification (NCBI taxonomy): domain Eukaryota; kingdom Fungi; phylum Ascomycota; class Leotiomycetes; order Helotiales; family Hyphodiscaceae; genus Gamarada; species Gamarada debralockiae. The sequence continues at coordinate 19,373 of NXFV01000686.1, read as the reverse complement.
GAGGAGTAAGGCCAGGAGGACGATTTTCGAGACTTGCTGGTGGCAAAGACAGAAGATGGAGAAGGAATGCGGGAAGCGGCTTCGTAATGGGCAGGAGTCATTTCAGCTTTGAGGATGTTGAGGAAGCCCCGCTTACGTTCACCACCTGTCTGCTGAACCAAGTACTTGTAGTCACCTTCACCCTTTCCATTACGCTTTTCGAGGACTTCGAAATGGTCACCCTTCTCAGTTGCGAAGAAGAGCTTGCCGTCACCGAGGCGATTATCACGTGTCTCGATGACTGCGCCGAAGTAGTGGTTGGTAGGGCCTTGCATGGCGGTTCGTCCACCGGTAGTTGATTCGAGGAACGTGAAGCGTCTCGAAGATGGTGGACCCTCAGATATGAAGCGGACAATTTGGGCTTTGGTGTAAAGTGGCGTTTTGGGGACGTCGATAGTCTTACTATCTGCGTCGTTCTTGGGGGGTTGTGTTTGAACGTTAGACGCATTTTCAATTACGGCTGCAACATCGTTCTTCGGAGTAGCATCGTTTTCTTCGACTTGAACGTTTCTGCCGTTGCTAACAGTGGGAACAGCAACATTTTTCGGGTCCTGGTTCTCAATGGCGGAGAGATCGCGGGAGGCGGTGGATTTGGGGTAAAGCGAGCCCCAATCTGAAACCGTGGGAGCAGCCGCATTCTTCAGAGCCGCATTCTCCTTATTGTTCGCGCTAAGTGGTGGCGCAGAGGCACCAAGAACATCTCCATCCTCGTGGAACTGCGCTTGGCACATATACATGACAGGTTTCTTGGTTTCGACGAGCTCATCATCATCTTCAATCTGAGCACATGCAGTCGTAGCACCTTCAGTCGTAGCACCTTCAGTCGTAGCACCTTCAGTCGTAGCACCTTCAGTCTGGGTATCTCCGGTTTGGGCATCACTAGCCTGTACAATCTCAGTCGCAGCGTCTTCGGCCTGAGGGACTCCAGTCTCAGCACCTTCAGCCTGATGACCTTCAGTTTGGGCACCTTCCGTCTCAGCATCTCCAGTCTCAACACCTTCGGTCAGGACATCGCCAGCCCGAGCATCATCAGCCTGAACAGACTCAGGTGTGAACTATGCAGAATTCAATTAGAGACAGCCATATAAATTGGTAGAATAGGAACTTGCTTTAGTTTCTTGAGATGAGGAGGGAACAGTCTTCTCAGCAGCAACGACTTCTTCTCCATTCGTGGATGGCTTTGGGTCGATGAGCTTGGTGACATACTTTTGCTTCGCTCCGACTTTGACTCTATGATCATCTTCGGTGGCAATAGTTTGCTGGAAGATATCAATACGTTCATGGCTTGATTGGTCGATGGTCTGGAGGATAGCAGCAACATTTTCTGTAGTGTCTTGCTTGGTCCTCTTATGATGATCACCGATGTTTTCAACGAAGTTCTTCCAGTGGAGAAAAATGGGGCGCTCGCGCTTGGGTTCATCAGGCTGGGTAAGAGAGGGCGATGCAGACTTTCCAGCTGCAGCGGGAGCCGGTGATGTCTTGCGTAAGGCTACGTCACGGGGCTTGATGGGAGTAGTTGCGTTCATTGCCTCCTTGCTCTTTGGATTTCCGTGCGTGTTGCAGTTGAAATCCGGCAAGATCGAAGAAAATGATAAGGCAGGCTGCTCGTGTGTGGCGGGAGATGGGGTGCGAGGCGCGGCAACGATAGGTTCATTGGCCGGGCTGGCGTGAATAATTGGAGCGACATCCTCCTTGGGAGCGGAGTCGGTATCCTTGGGCTCAGTCAATGACTCGGAGTGGGTGATTGGGAGAACTTCCTCTTCGGGAGCAGCGTTGATATTCTCCTCACCTGTAAAGGAAACAGACTTGACTTCTTCACGCTTGATGGTTGACGTGGAGTGAGCATTTGAGCTAACGTCGTCCTCGGCTGGAAGAGCAGTTCGCTGTTCAGACTGGGTAACCACTGCAGTGTCCTCCTGGACATTCTTTAGTCGATCGTTCAAGTTGGATTGAGCGACTGCCTCGGGGCCATCAGCTGAGCCAACAGGAGATCCGCCTGGCTTGATGTTATGGGCCATGCATTTTTGCTTGAAGATGGTTGTCAAGTCCTGAGTAGGTGGATTGTTCAATGTTTTTGAACCATCGAAAACCGTGGGGGTTGGGCTGAAAGTGTCAGTTCCAATGAACTGTTGTCAAAAGTGAATTGGCGCACGTACCCCGGAACTTCAATTTTGCCAGTTTGAACTACTTTTGAAGTATGAATTGGAGTCTCCCACTTGACAGTGTGGTGACGAATAGGTGTTGTTGGAGGAGAAGGAGTTGGTGTGCGTGTAAAGACGAGCTTGCCATCATCTTGGCTAACTTCGACGTAGGCAAGAACCTCTGGCACACTCTCCGTCTTGAAGATGATGTTGAGGACAAGTCCGTAGTCCTTGTCGCCCAAGTAGCCGTTCGCGTTGAGCTTTTCAAGGGCCTACTTCTTGTCAGCGATTGATATTACGTCGAAGAGGTATGGGGTATTCACAATAGAGATGTCACCAAGCAACTTGGGAGACTCCACCGCGAAGGTGAATTTGTTGCGTGACATCGTTGCGATTTTAATGATTTGTTTGAATCGGGAATTCAAAACGTGTGAATGGCTTCGAGATGTTACTCGAAGATGTATGCGTTGTGTTGGGAATGTGTTGTGGTTGAAAGTGGTTTTGGTGTGGAAAGTTTGTGTATGTGGAGAGAGGAAGAAAGCCTTGGTGGGAATTCGCGAGATGTCAGTAGAGCTGGAAATCGACAATAGGAAGCAAATTTTCGAGCCAACGAATCAACCGAGAGCTCCTAGCAAAGAGAGCTTTGGAATTTGATGTAGAGTTAGGACAAGGACAATATTATCGAGAATTGAGGGGTCCTTATGAGAATTATTGTACTTACCTTCAACTTGCCTGCGCCGGAGTTGGGTTGGAGTCAACAGCACCACCAGTGAGACCTTAGCTGAGGCTGAGCGGTTGATCGGGATGCTTCTCACTCTGGTAAATGTGTTCCAGAGATGTTTCAAAGAGCGTAGGAGGAGATATCTTGAGGAGGATCCGACTTGACTGCTTTAGAAAGGCAATTGCAGTCTTAGATCACTTCAACTAAAGCCTTTTTGCCCTCAGGAGGCACTCAAGCTACTTCATTCGCATGCTTAATGGGAATCAAGATCGATGAAGATCGCGTTGTATTGTGATGCCCTCTAACTAGAGGACAGCTGCGCAACGGAAGGAATATTCCAATAACTGAAACAATGTCTCCTCCCATCTTCATCATAGCTTCTTTCTCCAGTGCAAGAACTCAACTCTCGCATCCCATTATTACGCTTCCTGTCTCTGGGCTCCTCGCAAGAAGTTCTTTATGGTGTTGGAGATAGCGTGACCGAAACGCAAGCTGCAGAGAATTTTCCAAATGCCCGTATTGCATCGCAAGATTCTGCTGAAGCAGTCAGATCTAATTTGGCAGTCCATGATGTTCTGCGTGTAGTGTAACAGGACATGACGATAGAACGGCAGCCTCTCTAACAGGTAACGTATGCGGCAGGACCGGCCAGACCTGGGATTGATGCTGAGGCGAGCGCCGCAAGGAAGATTTGAAAATGCGTGGTGTTAGAGGTGGGAAATATCTTGGTGGCGCGGAAGGTTGGTAGTTGTCTCGCGGAGATGTTGAAATTATATCGATGAACGAAGTTTAGGAAGACTGATTATTCAGAGGGCTTGAACATTTCTTCAGAAGGCTTAGGTCTTTCATGGAGGCGATTCAGGATGGTGATTGCTGATCGTATGGCTCTTTGCAGATTTTAGGGAGATGTGGAGATGTTGGCTGTAAAGCTTCCTCTCTCGTTCGCAATAGCTCCCGGCGGGCCTAGGGGACTCCAGCATTTACAAAAGCAATAACTTGAAGAGAACGCAGAAGCTTCATTGAAGCTCTTTGATATCATGATTTGCCCCTTTACCAACGCCATGCAATGAAGGTGCCTTCTACACTTGTTTAGAACGCAATATGCCTCTTCCTTCCGGTGTACTTTGAGTTATGCTTCACAACCTTTCCCTTTCGCTCCATCTGTTCTTTCTTGCTGAGAATCCAAGCCTTCCCACCCTTCTTCGGACTTCTTCCCTTCTCTCTGTGCTTCTTTCTTGCATCTAGAATATCCACACCCTCCATGCCTTTCACGACTCCTGTTATGTCTCCCCCAGTACCTTCATTAGCAGACCCCCCAACAGTGAGAACAAGATACAACTTGCTGTTCTTAGTTCCCGGATCATCCTCCAAGATACCAGCACCGAATCCAGCTTTGATAGCAGCCCCGCTGATCATAGTCCTCTGCTGCTCATTCTTCGGGTAGAACTGACAGACCGCTCTTCCCCCTCTCTTCAGACTCGCATACAACCCATTAAAGAACCTAGACAACCTTCCCGTACTCGAGACCTCGCTGCTTTCCGCATTACATAACCACTGGATGGCACTAATCGAGATTGCTGCGTCAAAGCTGCCTGCTCTAAACGGAACGCCTTGTCCAATGTCCGCCAACATTAAATCCCCCTCCACATCTCTTTGTAATGCAATGTCTAGCATAGATGCAGAGATATCCATTCCAACCCAGATATGAGGACCACCTTCCGAGGGGTCGATAGAGGAGAGGATTTCGCCTGAGAGACCTGAACCGCAGCCGATATCGAGGATCATGGACGGGGTGTCGAGGTCGAGGAGCTCGAGAGCGCGGTTTGTCATGGAAGCTTGGATGTTTTGTATTCGAGACGAGGTGGTATATTTGCGCGCTTCTGTATCATTGTAATGGAGATCTGGAGGGCTGGAAAGGCGTGTCAGTCACTGTCGCATGGAGGGGTATGAGGGGGGTCTTACAGAGTATCTTCTGGACGAGACATCTTTGCAGAGGGATTCTGCCTTAGCAGATAGATTCAAATTGCTTCATGAAATAACTCCCAGTAATTTCAGTTGTCCAAGGAGTGTCAGTGAGTCCCTTTGCTGAGATCTCGAAATTCTCAAATGTGATATCGTCCGCAGGAACTTTTTTGACGGGAACCAAAATTCTTGTGCCGACAATCAGCCGACCCAAATCTGGGGACACGTTAATCCCCCTTGTTTTGCCCCTTTGAACCACTCGCGACAGCTCACTTTTCTCCGTCAAATATGCAAGTATCATAGTACATCATTCTGCTAAAATGTGGATTCTACCACTCGTGGGGTATATGGGCATGGGCCTGGGTTTTGGCTTCCTTACCCTTGCCATAGGTAGGTTTCGTCACAAGAACGGATGGCCAGAAGCTTACCTGGTACCTGAACAGCCTCTGGCCTCTATTATCTCTCCGAACTGGTCGAAGAACATACAGTGCTTGCCAAAAAGCTACTTACTCGCCTCATATACTTTGTTATCGGCCTCCAAGTCGTACTCTGCCTCGTCGATGGCTTCCCTTTCAAACTCTCCTTTCTCAGCATAGTCTCGCATGTGGTGTATCTGGGGAATATGCGGCGCTTTCCAGTTGTGAAGCTTTCCGATCCGTTGTTCTTGACTTCTTGTGGTATGTGGGCATTGAACATGGCTATTGCATTCTTGCGTTGCTGACTTCAACCCAGTTCTCGTCCTCTTCAACCATTACCTCTGGTTCACGCACTTCTCCAACGCAGCTATGGTGGCTCCACAATCGATTTATGACAAACCGAATATCCCTACTTTCACCGAAATAGCTTCGTACTTCGGACTCTGTGTCTGGCTAGTCCCCTTCTCTCTCTTCGTTTCTCTGTCGGCGAGTGACAATGTGTTACCAACAATGGGCAGCGAGGAGCCAAGTGGGATACCAGGGGCAGTAGGTGATGGGAAGAACAGACGGCAGGGAATGGCTAAAGTCATTGTTGATACCGTTCGGGAATGGATTGGAGAGCTAGGAAAACTGGCAGGATGGTGGAGGCCGGAAAGGGGCTTTTGATGTACAACCAGGGGTTATAAATGGCGTTGAAAATTTAAGGCTGGGACGAGTGGGCATGTCGGAAATAAGAAATGGTCACTTTTGCACGTTGCATTGAGCACTGGGGGGTACGGTGCATGCGTCATGATCTTTCATACATTGTAAAAGTAAGCTCCCAAGGGTATCTTGCCAACTCCATCTATTGACGCCGCCCCTTCTGAAAGGTGATTAGGATGTGCATGTACTGCATAGTATAGCAAATTTGTATAGCAATGGTTGTTCAAGACGAGTTAGCATGTTCTCTGGCTGGTTCCGAATCCATCACTTTTCTCACGTTAGTGAGTGCTCTAAAGGGTTGTTACATCGAAACTCACCATCCCTTTGCGGTTTGCAAAGCAGAACTCTCTTGGATATCCTCGATGCGTCCTCCGAACATCGCACCCATTTCGTTGGAAATGTTGGCGCTGTGCTGCTCAATCGACCTCATGCTGGCGAGAATGAGAGCTTCGAGAGAAGATCGCTTCTTGTTGAGAGCATCAAGTCGGTCCCACTGAGCCTTCTGAGACTTGGTGCTGGAAACTTGGATCAGCAAGAGAACATGGGGAAACGTAAGGCATCTTAACAGGTCAAGGAAGAAATTATGATGGGCTGTGGATCGACCTGAGGTAGATAAATACGGCCCTCAGAGGGGTAGAGGGCGTCCAGCACCTACCCGGCTCCTAGGAGATGATCACCAGAGGCGCGTGAGTGTTGAGGTGCGTTGGGTGGGGCTTCACTTGAAGCCAACCAGAAGGAAAAGGTATCTAAACTTACACTCGGTTCTTCCTGGCCTCAAACAAAGTATTGATCCTGGTCGCAACATTCTTGGTCTTCTTCTCATGCTCGCCCTCGATGGTCTTTCGTTTGGCTTCACGGCGTTTTTTGTTCTGTGAGACGCATTGATCAGAAAATCCAAAGAAACCAGTTTCAGACGCCATTAATGCTCACAGAGGACACCATATCTTGAGCAATCTTTAACATATCCACCGTATTCTGGTCATGGGAGCTCTGCTGCTCGACTTCTTCCTCAGATTCGCTGTGAGCCGCGATCTGGACGCTCTTGCGTGACTGACGTGATGCCATTGTGGTGACTTTTGCTGAAATGCGTGACAGAAATACTTCTTGGGCTTGAGGAAATCTGGTAAGTATGGGTTTGAAAATTGTCTTGAAAACTCTTGGGAATGAAGAAAGTTGAAGGTAGGACAAGGGATTACCCAAGCGGGACTAGCTCGATAATTCGAAAATGCTCCACCAAAATTTTGACAATCCACAATCTTTTTTCCGCGATAACGTCCTCGAGTGTGGCGGCTGTTCCTCCCATTCCACAACAAGATGGGACTCGCAGCGCCAAAGAAGTAAGAAATTCCAATCTTCTCACTCTCGAATAATTGGTCTAACAAATCTCAAGCCGCATAAAACTCTCCCACGACCCAAACAACACAAAATGGACCTCCGACACACAATCCTTCGGGCACAAAATAATGTCCTCTCAGGGCTGGAAGCCAGGGGAGTACCTAGGAGCAAAGAATGCACCGCATGCCGAATTCCACACTGCAGCCAATGCTTCACATATCAGAGTGATGGTCAAAGACGACAATCTTGGACTCGGAGCGAAGATTGGGAGTGGAGTTGGACATGGCGAATGTACGGGCCTTGATGCGTTTAAGAATTTACTGGGGAGGTTGAATGGGAAAGATGAGGAGGAGATAGAGAAGGAGCAGAAGAGTAGGGAAGATTTGAAGAGGGCAATTTATACGGAGAGGAGGTGGGGCAGTATTCGGTTTGTGCAGGGAGGCTTTCTGGTGGGAGACAAGATTCAGCATTTGATTGATGGAGAGGCGGAGAGGGTGCGGAAACTCGCTGCTGGCGATGCGGCGTCGTCTGGGGATGATTCGAGTTCCTCGAGCGATTGCTCGGACTCGGATGAAGAGTCTAAACCAGTGGCGGAGAGGCCCAAGAAATCAAAGAAGCGACGGTTAGAGGAGCCAGTGGAGGAGAAACTCAAGAAGTCGAAGAAGCGGAAGTTAGAGGAGCAGGAGGAGACACCTGAGGTCGTTGCGGTCAAAGTCAAGAACTCGAAGAAGAAGCGGAAGTCGGGGGCTTCTCCGGAGGATGCGGCGGAAATCACGGCTGCTATGGAAGATGAAAAGATTTCCAAGAAGAGGTGGAAAAGGAAACCGAAAGTCGAGGTTGAGGTAGAGGACGATGAGGAGGTCACGGAGATAAAGAAGCAGAAGAAAGAAAAAAGGGATAAGAAGGTTAAGAAGGATAAAACGGATAAGAAAGAGAGGTCAAAATCTGAGGTGGAGGAAGAGCCGACAAAAGAGTTAAAGAAGAAATCAAAACGGGACAAGGAGAAAGGCGAGAATGAGTCCCTTTCCGAGTCCGCCGCATCTACTCGACCCACCACTAAAGAAAATACCCCTTCAACCCCTCTTGAAATGGAATCTGGCCGCTCTACACCCATGATGCAAGGAAGGCACGCAGTACGGGCACGAAACATCGCGCAGAAACGATTAGCGAGTATGGATGTTGCATCCTTGAATCAAGTCAGTCTGCCCTTTCAGCCCGCACTTTCAAATCACTAACACATCGCAGATATTCATGATCAAGTCACAGACATAGAGGATTAGAGTTAGAAGAAATGCCAAGTTCTATTCCGGAATACCCTCCTGTTCATGAATCTAATGCTTTGATGAAGTGTACGCCTCCGCTTGTATCTACCGAGATCAGCCCCTTACCCCTGAAACTCCTGGGCACTTGCAAAATAGGTGTCTGTTTCGGCACTGTTGGCTACGGAATCACTGGCAATGGTCGGCTTTGGGATGCACTACCTAATGGAAACGTCTTGAATTTCTGGAAAGTCTGGCGGACATTGTATCTGGTGGAAGCTCATCCTCGCCCATTGAATTCCGAAATTTATCCCAGCACACCTTCATTCTGTTCAAGAACTGTGAAAACATGTATCCATTCCGTCAGTATGAAACAGACAACTTTGCAGACAACTTTGGAGACAACTCCAGCTCCAGTTAATGCCCCATGAAGAACAACAGGTATCAAATTTCCACTGCAATGATTTGTGACATTCACATTGGTGGTTGGGGTGAAGAACAAATGACATCTCCAGCTCTTGTCTCGAGCCCTGCTCCGGTCAGTATGATTGGAAGAACTTTGAGGTGGGGACGTCAAATACCTGAAACCAATTCGATAATTGACCCACTGCTCCTCCACATCAACATAGTAATCTTCAGCGTGGATGGGCTCCCCATCTCGTCCGAAGCATCTCGAAAGGATAGTCAGGTCGATGAGAAACTCATGTGGGAATATCTGCGGGCAGCGCATGATCATCTCATTGTCGGGAGAGTAAGCCACCTTCTTGATAAAGAATCGACGGACACTATTCCAGGCGGTGTTTACGTAGACGTAGTCGACAGTACGAGCGGTTGATGGGCAAAACTCATAGAGCTCAACGAGTTTGTCCATGGCAAGATTCTGCAGGCGCGGAACGCGGAGCTTGCTGGCAAGAATCCATAGCTCAATGACTTTCGACTCATCTGCCTCGACTATATCACAGAAATCTTGTTTTCTGGTCTTTTCGTCGAAGTCCTTAGCAAGAGATCTGAGCTGGATATCTTTACGGTAGAACCATTGGACAAGCAGCTGGAAAGCATCGAAGCTCGTGCCATCGCCAATGGGGAATGTTTGGGTTTGCGCAATGTCCGACTCGCCATTGAAAGCAGCTTCCAACAGAGGCGAATGATAGCATGCAAACTCCTTGCGGACAATGTAGGTTTGCGATTCGCCGCCAAAGCTGACCACAAAGGTGCCCGGAGAGCTGGAAAATATTAGTTAAGCTTTAAGGGAAGTGCTTCCCAGCGTTGCAGATAATTTCGTGGAAGATTTCTTACCAAAGATTTGAATTGGAATGAGGAGTTTCGAGGGAAGATCAAGATTTGAAGTTGATTGAGGTAGAAGATTCTGATTTGAAGCTGATTGCGAAGCAAGGAAAAGTAAGGTTCGACTGTTGAAGGTGAGCGAAGGAAGTTCGACTAGGTAAGAGAGCAATTGGGCATCTGCGGCCTACGAGACTCGGAAACCCAGTGCAGCCTCACTTGCATGAGTCCTTCAATAGTTTCAGTGATTGAGAACTGAGGAGAGAACCACAACATAGGTCCAGGAATACTAGCCCTGGCATACCAATCAAGATGATGAATCATAAACTCATGCTATCATATCTATGAATCAACGCTCGTTCAACCAATAAAACACAAACAAAAGGGTATCACACTCCTCGTTGTCCTCACCCACTTTACCAAACCATCCCCACTCCTAATATCCCCGCCAGACCCAGTACACCAACACCCCACCTCAACTCCCCATAGCCCACCCCCATACTCGTCACACCACTCTCCACAGTATCCGTATTCTTCCCCTTAACCTGCTTCTTCACATTATCAATAAAATACTGATTGTTATCCCCTTCCACATTCCCCGGCGGATAATATTCGCACACGACATAGTAACCCGGCGTATTATTATCCCCATTACAAGCTTTCCTTCCACAGCCAACAGTTGTGGTGTTGCTCCATACCAACTGCGTGAAGTGACCCGTGCCTTCGGAGAAGCCGGGCTTGTTCCAGTTGTAGTTCTCGCGCTCGAGGCCCCAGGCGTCGACGGAGGCCGAGGCGTTGGCGTAGCCTGCCACTAGGTTTTCGCCGGTTGGTCCGCCCTGTGAATGCGGTTAGTTGATTCTCTTGGAATTGGGAATGGAGGGTGTGAGACTTACGGAGTGCTTGAAGGCGCAATTATCTGCCCAATTTGCTGCGTACGTCGCAGAGGTATCATTCCACGTCAACGCCGTAGCATTGTGCTCCATGCGGTAGAAATTGTGCGCTGCCAGTATCGCAGATTCGAAATCGGAATCGGACGTGAAGCTCGTGCTTGTTGGTACTGCCGGCGAGGTCGCGGTCATTGTGATGGTGGAGACGGCCGGATTAGCGAGGGCGCTGTGTGAGAGTGTGAGGAGCGCGAGGCTCGTTGGGAGGAGTTGGAACTGCATACTGCTGATCTGCAGATAGTCGTGAGTGTTGATGGAGGCTGCTCATATATATATACTGCTCTCTAAGAATTCATGTATTGCTGCTGTGAAGAATGATGATCGCGTGAGACTAGATGGTTGAGATCTAGACGTACTCGGAAATATATAATCTTCAAACAAAAGAAGAACTTTCCTTTCTGCCACTTAACATATCAAATCCCTCAGTACTCGAACAAAGAAACCTACCCCACAAACCCGTTCATCCCAAGCTCTCGATTCGCCCATCACGACCTTGACCCAACCCATGTCATACCAAGATATAAGCATCATAACGAGGCTGTGCAGCCATCTTCTGACATGCGGTAGTGTGTTCTACAAGCCAAAGATGCGGCTGTCAGGGAAGCGTTTCCTGCTTTTGTTTCCTTCGAAGTTCGGTTGGTTATCCGGCGTTGGAATTGGCGAGAGGCAATGACGTGGAAGTGCGGGGATCAGCGAGATTAACAAGGGTAGCTTTGCATGGGCTGAAATTTTTGGGTAAGGCACGTGATTGTGAAGGGAGTTTGCTTCTCCCAGTGTCTTCACCCCACGTCGTGAGCCTCTCTTGGGGAGTGGGATTTGGAGGTAAGTGGTGTTGGTAGAAGTGAAGATGGAGGAGGGAGTTGAGGTTGAGAAGCTTGAATTCAATGCAATCTGATTAGAAACTCGTTTCATTTCAGGAGAGGCGAATCAGGTATCCATCGTATCATACAAAGCAAATCCCAAGTCATATCATCATCCCAGTGTTCTTATGTTCCATTCCAGCTCGAGCCAGTATGCCACTTTCTTTCACTCCATCACTCCGTTTGTACTCATCTTAATACTCCCATTGGTCCATCATTGACCCACGGTATCAGAACTCCAAAGGAAAAGGGAAAACGCCATTGCTATGCTAATTTGAAAACCAAATACTCTCATCATCGCTCAACTCAAAGGAAGTAATGACCGAAGAGGACCTGCTAAAAAGGAAATTAAAATCACTCGATATCCCAAAACCTTGTTTTGGAGATTGTGGTTTACCCAATCTTGGAAAGTCGTTGTAGGACGGTCAAAGCTCCTGCTTCGATGTTAGAGATCTGCCAGATATAATAAGACCTCATTTAATGACTCACCAGTTACGCCTTGCGTAAGAGTATACCCGGCCTCGGTATTTCGACTTCCCAAACTAACGGTCGTAACATTCTTAACGGTCTTATCCTTGCCCAGTTCATTTGCCCAGCGGAAAATAACCTCATCATCTCGACCATCACCGACTACCATAAGGAAGTCAATCGGAGACTCGTGCGTCGACTTTGAATCCATTTCCAACTTTAGCTTCTCGAAGATCTTCACCGCAGCTGTGCCTTTGGACCAATCAATTGGCTCGACTGCTACAGCTCCTGTTATAAAATTTAGAGTCAGGCATGAGTTTGAGTGAAGGGGTTTGCATACCTTCCAGAGGAATAGCCCTAACTCGCTGTCCCTCACAAGCATCATTGATATGACTCGCACAATCACCAGCCTGTCGACTTGCGCTCTCCGAATCCTCAGCATTCTTGTAGTGGAAGATTAGACTGCAATGTCTCTTCTCAATCCAAGAACCTGGCGTACGTTCGTGATAGTAGTTCATGATGCCTTCGACGGATTCCTGCCATTCGCGCATCTTCTCGGGATCAGCCATCTCGGTCCATTTTGATTCGCCAAAGTGCTTGAGGAAGCAGCCGTTCTCTGCAATGAGTCCGAGATTGGGAACGCGCTTGAAGAGGGTGTCCAGTTCTTCGGGCTGGCGGGATGACATCACGTAGACTTTGTTGCGCTCATCGAGAAGGAGATCGTTCAGAACATCGAGTGTGCGCTACATAGATTAGTGTTTGACTCAATTACTGTTCGGCCATAACTTACTTGCGGACTTGTCAAGATGATGTTGCTCGGGGATCCCCATGAAGCCAAAGTACCCTCATAATCCAGAACGAAGAGTCTGCGCTCGGAGTCCTTATACATGTTGCTAAGAGTGTTGATCGACAAGCGAGGAACAGACGTCGTATCACGCTTGTGTTGCTCATCGTAGGCCTTGTCGAGTCTTTCAAGGAAAGTAGTGAACCAGTGCTCGGCAGTGTGGTGCAGAACCGCAGCATACAACTTCTTCCATCTCATTTCCTTCTCCTCATCACCCATCTCTAGCGCAGTCTTGATAGCCTCGGCACACTGTCGGTAGTCCCAAGGGTTGACTGAAAGTTCGTTACCACCAAAGACAGACGCACTACCTGTGAATTCACTCAAAATGAGTGATCCATACTTGTTGTGACCTTCGAATTTCCCATCCTGACAGAACAGGTATTCATGGCTGGTCAGGTTCATGCCTTCGCGCTGACTGGCGATCATCAACGCATCGGCGACGGTGAGCAAGGCGAGATATTGAGGATAGCTGATGTCTTGCTTGAGGTAAACAACAGGCTGGTAGGCAAGATTTGCCCACGAGGAGTTCACTCTCGTCACAATGTCTGAAACAGTTGCATCAAGCTCAGCCTGCTCAGTGGTAGACGTAGCAACTTGGATCATGGCTACTTTGCCTCGCCATTCCGGATTCTTGTTCAGGAACAATTCGTACGCAAGGAGCTTTTGTCGAACACCACGCACGTGATCCAATTTGTCTCTTGCAACGATCAGTTTCTTGCCACGATATCGCTCCTGCATAGTTGTCAACCACTCTGACACATCAGGGTCCGCGCGATTCATATTTAGAGCAATGGGATCAATGCCAATGGCGAGATTAATGACGTCGACAAAGCGATCCTCGAGCTGAACACCATTGTTTGTAGCCTCAACGCAGAGAAGCCTGCTGCAAGTTTGGAGGAAGTGGCGGGCGTATTCATGAATCTGAAACCCGATGAGGTTGGCTCCGAGCATGCCTTCAAGGAGTTCTTTTCGGACTGCTAGGCATCGAAAGACCTCAGATGAGGGGAACGCAACGTGGAGGAAGAATCCAATCTTAGCATCCGGGAGCTTCTGTCGTACCATTGACGGGACCAAGAGCAAATGATAGTCATGAACCCAGATCACATCTCCACGCTTCCAGTTCTTCACAATCTTGTCCGCAAAAGCCTTATTGACCTTGACATAGTAGACCCAAGAGTGATCCTCATACGCCTTGCTCTTTGGATTGTCTGGGATCTGATAGTGGAAGACGGGCCACAGAATTTGCTTGGAATAATGAGTATAGTGTCCGTCGAAATCGCTGTCCTTGCAGAAGACCGTCAAAGAATCGTACTCGGTAGCCAATCGATCCTCGATATCTTGCCTTTGCTGTGTACCTTCCAGTGCATCTGTGGGCATGCCCAATGTTCCAACCCAGATCTTGTCATGGAGCTTTCTAGCTCGGACGGCTGCATTGACTGCATTTCGAAGACCTCCATTTCCTTGATCTGCAGGTACTACCGTCCAATCTGCGTGTGCGAATACTCGGTCATGGCTGTCGCTACGTGCTCCAAGCTGTGGTTGCCGAATACCAGCTCTGCCTAGCGCTGCTGCCTTCTCAGCCACCTTGTTGTGCTTCAATATATCCGCTGGAGGTGGAGAGCTAGCTCTTGATCGAGGTTGAGTAAACAGACGTCCCGAACCCCATGCTGGAGAGTGCGGGTCGCTTGGGGCAATTATAGACTGCGGATTATCTTGATCTTGCTTGGGGAAGTGGGGTCGTTGTTCGAGCTCCTCATTCTGTGTGAAGAAGCCTTCGTGGTCAAAGTCAGATACCGGTGTGTGGGGAGGGGTAAGGTCTCGTTGTTGGGCAAAAAGACTTGGCCTGCTGCTCGTATCGATCCGCGTCGTTCGTTGTCTGGGTCCTCTAGGCCGTCCCGCCGCGTGTGTAGTAGTAGGGAGATTGAAGTTTATGGTGTTGGGGAGAAAGCTGCCATAACCTTTGTTAGCGATCATGTTACACGTATAGAAAATGCTTGTGCGAAAATGGGGAAGTTGTTGAGCTTGTGCGACCTGACAATATGCAAGATCTCAACTCCTGGGAGCTCCAGCAAGCTTCAGGTACTGAAGCTGCCACTGAATCTGCCCATGGGAAGTTGTGCTTACTCGCCAAGCTTGAAGTGATCGTGGAGGGGTAGCAGTTTGCAGGTGGTCTGACTTACAGTGAAACTACAAAGACCGTCATTTTAAGAGCTTGTATGGGCGCTCAAGGCCAGCTGGCAGTATGAAGGGAGAATGAAAGAAGATTGGCTCGGAGATCCAAAATTGCGCAATCATGAGCTTCGTATGTCAAAGGTGTTGTGGCTGAAGATATAAAGGGGAAGGGCGAGTGTCGCAAACAATATGACGAACTTTGTGTATTCAGAGGGATGATGTCGTCGTACGTGGAGGTTGTCTAGTGACTGGGTTAATTGGAGGAAGGTACGATAGCGAAGGTTAAAAGTTTGTTGGATGTGATTCAGGATGCTGGAATGTTGAGGTAATTTGTAACTCTTTGAGCAGTTACAGCATCGACTGGTGGCATTCAGGGGATTGACGTAGTAGATGGTATGGGGACGTGGATGTTACACGTACACAGCGTTCGTGCTTGTGCTTGTCAGACGGGCTTTTCTTTGATGAATGGAAGAATCGTGAGGTAATACAGTAACAAATAATACACAACATGCGATTTTTGGTATGATCTAGATATTTCGTCACGTCAGGCACATGGGGATTTTGACCAGGATTTGATGCAAGTTTCCAAGGCGCTGTATTGGCAGAATGGACCCATGTCCTTGGAAGAAAAAAAAGAAAAAGAGCTCCCAGGGTGGTGATAGGAGAGTTTGCTCCGAATTTAGCAGTGAGAACCCTTGCAGCTGTCAGAGCAGAAAAAGTACTGTACACTCTTTCGGTGGAAGTCGGAAAGGTTGGAAGGACGGTGATGCCCAAGCTGGATCTGGAGAAGCTGGAGCTTCAAGCACGTTCAAAGATGCAGATACCACTCACATTTTCCAATTTGAGGGATTTATTGACGTTGGCAACTTTATCAGCCACAACTCACCGCTTTCGCGTGGAGTTTAACCTCCGGCATCTCCAAACAAGCAGGGAACAGGAGCCAGTGCGGTACAGTTTACCGGACCAGTCACCAAGAGACTACTCTACCCGTGGTGGGGTTGACTGGATTCGATAGACATGGCAAACAACCTGCTCAGTATCGGAAACACGGAATCAGATGCATGACAAGCTTTGAGCCGACTGTTTCCAGAGAATTGATTGCTTTTGCTGCCCTGGATCGAATCGCGCTGTCCACCTCGGAAGCTTAAATACAGAACGGCGACGACTTCTAACAATGATGTTATCGAAAAGGGGAGCTGGTTCGCCCCGTTGGGCATCGCCTTGTCACATCTCATATTTCTCCGCGGCCCGTTCCAGGTGTTTGCAGGAGACGCGCACAACGGGGTGCTGTCGTGGCTGTATCACCTATCTCGTTGTCCTCCCTCGTGGATTCTCTGGCGGGTAAAACGACTGATAAGGCGGAGGGATAGGGTAATGCAGTGCAGCGAGATCTTGCATTACAGGAACTCGGTATTTTGCGATATTTTGATGCCCAATTCTTTGGGAAGGGGTTGATAGAATCCAATGGATTTGAAACGCGGAGAAAGGGAAGATTGAATGGAAGGTTGCCAAGTCAGGAAGGCATCTTAGAAATCAATCAGTATATCGCGAAGGAAGAAAGGCCTAGAAGACTCGGCATGCGTCCCGGCTTTGCAAGAAGGAAAGAGCTCCTGGTTGCAAAATCCGAGGGTGCCTTCCCTCTGCGATGACGTTACTATTTGTGGACAAATAAGCCATTGGTGCGGGGAGCTGTTGGCATTACATATAGAAGTGCTTTGGTAGGTTAATGTTCTCCCAATGTCATATTTGGTGATTCAACATGGCTGATGCGGGGCACTGAGCTTCTCAAGAACTGGTGGGTGGGGACAAAGGGTCACCTGACACACATCCAACCGCATTTTTTGATACGACTCGATGACTGATTCCGAGAAAAGATAATGATTGCAAATGGTAGAAACTGGCTGCTTGAACAGATTGGCTGAATTTTGGGATATTCGAATTGGCAAGGTAAATGGCCCCTCGTGGATAGAGCGGCAAAGCATATCAACAGCTTTTCGTCCTTCAAGCAGCCTCGTCATCTGAAGAAATACGACTGCTCTCTTCTCATCTCCGTAATCCTGCAACCAGTTCTCCCATGGCACCCAAGCACTCCCCAAGGACTTTCAGTGCCTGGTCGATGACCTGATCCTCCTTAGACGCTGTGCTGGCGTTTCTCTTTCGACCACCTATTTTAACCCCCCTCAATTTCCTTTCTGGCCCATCAATCTCAGATTCAATCTTCAGTATGTAATTTGCTCCCTTCAATATCTCTGACTGCCCATCCTCCTCTTCAGTCTCCGCATACTTAGTACTTGTTTGCTCAGCCTTGACAAACCGCTCGAACAATCTAAGAGCCATTTCCAGGTCGCAATCTTCTCCCCTCAGGTATCGCAGCAGGGCTTGCTCAGGGAGTTGCGTCAATGAGCGACCACTTATCGCTCCCTTGGAAGGCTCAGATGTCGTCGAGTTCGAATTAATGAGCGTTAAAATCTGCTGTATTTTGCTACCAGGAAGCGCTGGATCGATAATCTGGTCAACCTCCGCATCTCGATATGATGGCAACACTGTCTTCGAAAGAATGATCCCACGAGCAATCAGTTTCTGGATTCTACCTCGTAGAATGGCATATTGAGATGCGAGTGAAGGAGGATCTACCGCAACTTTAAGGCCACATCTATCGAGGAAGGCAGCGTCAAGTGGCTTGACCATATTCGAAGTACAAAGGAAGACGATGTTGGGGTACCGCATTGTCCTGTCCAGGCCTGTAAGAAATGCGTTTGTGGCTCTCAACGACTCTTGGGATTCTCCATGTGCGCTTGCCTCGCGAGTTATGGTAATAGTCTCAACTTCGTCGATCAGAACGCAGATAAATTGTTCCGGGTCTTCTTCTTCGCACATTTGCTGAAGGCTTGTGAAAATCTTGTCAACTTGCTTGGCGCTCTCGCTGTAGTACTTCGAGAGTAAGGCCGCTGCTTTTATTTGGATCAGACTTGTTCGCTTGTAGACGGAATTCAGTCGTATCGAGATCTTTAGTGCAAGTCCTTGACAGAGAGTCGTTTTGCCTGTTCCCGGCGGCCCATAAAGCAGGATCAACGGGCTTGTATCTCCAGGTTCTCTGCCAGACGTTTGTGAGAATCGCACTGTGTATCATCAGAAGCGGAAACTGCTGTGCTGTAGACTGCAAACTCACGAATATTGGTCATCATCCAGACAAGGTCTCCCTTGATGTCCTTTTCGAAAAACAACGTGAAGGCTGAAATCAGTCAAGGATCGTGGGAAATTTGAGGAGGGCTTCAAACTTACTCATCCCATTGCCCATCAAATTTGATGTGTGGCAGTGGTGTAACTTCCGCTTGAGGTAAACCTTCGTGCTCCTTTGTCGATTCTCGAGTACGATACAGTTGATAGGCTTGGACTTTGATGCGGACATTGTCTGAACAGTGAGACTCGATTTCGTTGACTGGGCCGGTATACTCGACAGCTTTGAGAGACTGTAGATCTTTTCTGCGATCATAGAGATGACCTAAAAGAAGACGAGCATCTTGGAGTCGTTAGCAATGGATTCTAGCACACCATCTTGTCGAGTGGGAGGCCAAACTCGCCGTAGTCGTCGATCAACAGATCCGCAAAGAGATTGAAAATTTGATTTGGTCTGGACAACTGCCGCTCTAGACGCCTTTGGATCTTTCGATTGGAATGAGTCAGCAAGTGAGTAAACGAATAGAACGGGGATAAAGTACCGTTGCGGTGTCCACTTCGTCTTCTAGATCATCTCGAATTCGAGCCTCAATGAAGAGCGTTCCGGTTTTTTTGGTTGTGACAACCTCGTAGTCTCCGCCCAACAGTGATGCCCCAGCATCTCCAGACACCCTCCCTTCCGCCTTTTCCTTCTCCATCGCGCTCGTAGCCAGTGAAAACTCCGTGAATTGGCACGCAAATACCTCGACTGCTGACGGTTTGACGAGGCAGTGTAGGTGAAAAGAAGACTGGCGTGGGTGGATGAAAGTCTCAACAGGGGTTCATATGCATGGCGACTCGGCAGCCGCAGCGTCATCGAACGCTAAATCATGAAAGCTTCAATCATGCTTCAACTTGCGAAGCCTCTCGAGACATTTTGAATCTACGCAATATCCATCAAAATGTCAGTCACTACCAGCGACTTCACCGCCGGCAAGGAGTGTCCAACGTACGATCCGACTGATCCTGCAAACAGTAACCAGCAGATCTACGTCCAACTTGTGCTATCTCTG
>NXFV01000685.1:0-15816 GCA_002803225.1 Gamarada debralockiae | reverse complement strand
TCCCCCCCCCCCCCCCCAACATCATTTCACGCCATTGCAGACTACTGACTGTCGTAGTTCCTTCGGCCAAGATGGAAAGGTTTATATGCAGCGCGCAAGCGGCAGAGCGACGAAGCCGTATTACTCCCTGAGCTCCCCGACACGTTCTTTGGATGGATGCCAGTGTTGTACAGGGTGACGGAGCAACAAGTCCTGGACTCTGCAGGCCTCGATGCCTATGTTGTGAGTCTGCGAGTAACAAAGTACGATCTATCACGTATACTTACACTAGATAGTTCCTATCGTTCTTCAAAATGTCGATCAAGCTCTTCGGTGTCATGTTCCTCCTCACTTGCGCGGTCCTCGTTCCGGTCAACAAGAAATTTGCCTACCTACCCACCCTTGGGAATGGCACCGACCCACGCCATCCTTCGGTCACATTTCAGCAGATCGCTTTCGGGTTGAATGACTGGCAAAGTGATATCGGCATCGAGAAAGGCACCAAGCTCCCGAAAAACAGCTATCTCTGGGCATATCTTGTCTTCACCTGGATCTTCACTGCTCTCATATTCTACTTTATGCGAGACGAGACTCTCCGGGTCATTAAAGTACGGCAAGATTATCTCGGCAGCCAGTCCACAATTACTGATCGAACTATAAAACTCTCTGGTATACCAGAAGAGCTCAGATCGGAAGAGAAAATCACAGAATTCTTAGAGAAACTTGAGATTGGGAAGGTGGACAGTGTTACAATTGTTCGCAACTGGAAGAAGCTTGACGACCTGATGGATGAGCGGATGTATGTCCTTCGGAAGCTTGAGGAAGCTTGGACGGTACATCTGGGGCGTCGGAAGTCAAGAACAGTCAAACCGCGCTCTGCCACCCAGCCTTCACATCCAGGTATTGAGGATGCTAATGAAGAAGTGGACGCAGAAGAAGACGACAATCTTCTTGGAGAAAGCCACATCACTGCATACGAGAAGCCGCGTCCCACCACTCGATTATGGTATGGATTCTTGAACTTGCAAAGTAGAAAGGTTGACGCCATCGATTACTTTGAAGAGAAACTTCGCAAGCTGGACGAAAAAATAGCCGAAGCCAGAAGGAAGGAATACAAGGCAACTCCACTTGCATTTGTTACTATGGATTCGATTCCGGCATGCCAGATGGCTGTTCAGGCACTACTTGATCCATCACCGGGTCAGTTATTGGCAAAATTGGCACCAGCCCCGACGGACATTGTGTGGCAGAACACTTATATTTCTCGATCTCGTCGGATGGTTCGTTCTTGGATCATCACAATATTCATACTGGTGCTTACGATTTTCTGGCTAATACCGGTCATCACACTTGCAGGACTGGTGAATCTTTGCACCATCAGGCAAGTCTGGCCTCAGCTTGCGGATGTGCTTGGGAGCCATGAAATCCTCAAAGCATTGGTACAGACCGGACTGCCTACCCTTGTCGTGTCCTTGCTTAACGTGGCTGTTCCGTTCTTCTACGACTATCTGGCCAACCTGCAAGGGATGATCTCTCAGGGCGACGTCGAACTCTCTGTGATATCGAAAAATTTCTTCTTTATGTTCTTCAACGTGTTTCTCGTCTTTACGATTTTCGGAACTGCGAGCAACTTCCTACCCGTTCTCAAGGACACTTTGAGGGATACGACAAAGCTGGCCTATCGGTTGGCTACATCTGTCAAAGGGCTTGGGACGTTCTACACCAACTTCATTCTTTTGCAAAGCGTCGGGTTGTTCCCTTTCAGGCTCTTGGAGTTTGGCAGCGTCTCCCTGTATCCAATCATGCTGTTGGGTTCCAAGACGCCTAGAGACTACGCAGAACTCGTCCAGCCTCCAGTCTTCAAGTACGGCTTCTACCTTCCGTCGGCAATCCTGGTCTTCATTCTTTGCATGGTGTACAGCATCTTGCCTGCCGGATATATGGTGTTATTCTTTGGGCTGATATACTTTGTCTTTGGTTATTATACTTACAAGTATCAACTGCTCTACGCAATGGATCATCCCCAGCACGCAACTGGAGGAGCGTGGCTGATGATATGCTACCGAGTCATGGTTGGGATGGGAGTGTTCCAGCTGTTGATGGCTGGCGTGATCGCCTTGGAAAAGCAATTCACCGCAGCGGCACTCGTCGTACCGCTGATACCGTTTACAATATGGTACAGTTACTACTTCAGGCGAACATATGAGCCTCTCACGAAGTTCATCGCTCTTAGAAGTATTCGACGAGAGAGTAGTGCAGACATCAACCTGATTGGCGAAGACGTCAGTTCTGACCGGCAACCTGGATTCCATCGTCGCAGAAGTTCAACGATTGATGAAACAAGAGAGAAGGGCTTGAAGTTCATAAACCCAAATCTTGTGAAGCCGTATGTTCATCCAACAGGAATATCTGAGCTTCAACTAACATTTGACAGGTTGGAGAAGGTATGGATCAACAAAGGATCCGAGCCCGAATCCAATGGCGACTCGGCGGTTCCATCGCAAGCGCAACATGAAGACAGTGCCGCAAGCTCCGTGAGTCTGGGTGATACCCACATCTGGAGAGACAATGGCGACTCGAATGTATAACCCTTCTTATGATATATTCTATTCGACGAATTTGATGGCGTTATCACGGAGCTGCATAACGATTGGTACAGTCTGGCTCTTTCCTCATTGGATTGGGAATAAACTTTTGGAATAGCACGGACACCTAATGGTTCCTTCTTTGGATTGGCTTTTCTTAACAAAACACCGGGTATCTCGTTTCCCGTGTTTGACCTTCAATTGATTTTCATTTTTGTGGCCTTTCAGGACCTGTTCAATAACATTACTTCCTCTCTCTCACTGCACATAGTTGCAGTGCGACAGAACATCCTTACTTCCTAGATTGATCATTAGCAACACACTCCTCGCAGACGGAATAATCTACCATGCCCATCTCGTCATACCTTTCAACCACTTTCGAATCAGCCTCCGCGCAGGAGGCCGTCGATACCACGTCTTCTCAAATCTTCCTCTCGAGGGGTGTTGCAGATTCTGAAACCGACCCTGCTGCTTCATCCCAAAACTCCTCTTCGTCACCGGTGGCATCCATATTCGAATCGAGTTCGAAGCACGTTATGACCCTTGGGAATGCTCCCCGTCCTTCAATTGTTGACAGGTCACATCGAACGCTGTCTCTGGCAGATGAAACTAGTAGGTTTCCACCATGAATTCGGAAGAAACCACTGAAATTAATTGACACAGCACACTATGTATACGGTGCCTTTCTGCAGTCCGCTAGGAGATCTCGATATTTCTATTCACGGATGGTGGATCCGCCTCACTCCCAGACGAAACTGGACGACAATCTACGAATCGCCCACCGATAGCGAGCTGCCACTTTACTGAGGAACTTAGAGATACGGTGTCGGCGGAATGGCTTAATACCAAGGTCATCGATAAGGGCAAAGGCAAAGAGGTCGAGCGGGACAGGAGTTTTGAAAAGGTCCCAGGTATCCCAACCCACTTGTGCGTGTGGAATCTCAACTTCGAAGGGACGATATTACGATAGAATTGGATGCTTGGCCAATTTTGAAACGCCCAAGTCGAAGTCGCACCTTTTTGGAAGATCCTTCAGATCCTCGTGCCGTCTTCGATTATAACATGCTGGAGACTTGCCCACACCTATCAATGTGTAGCAGTTTCTCTGAGATTCTTAGCTCTCCTGGCGATGCATCAATGGCTGAGCTGCTCCGCCCGCGCGCCAAAGCGACCTCCAGTATCCGCACTGGCGACGTCGCCATCGAAAACCGGATCACACTCTCACTACTGTCTTCAACCGTTGCCGGCTTCATTCCCCCGCACCAACTCTTCTGTCCGAGGTTTTGTCCGGAGTCCAACCAGGCATCGGCCACCTCGGAAGACCTTTATTTCAGTTCTTCTTCGCAGCGGAAGGCTGAAGCTTCGCGCGTCAATCAGCAGAACGTTCCACAGCCTCCACTATCACTTGTTTCTGGGCTCCCTACCGAAGTCATTCAGCAATTTTCTACAGCCTTCATCCCGCAGATTTCAATGCTGCGAGACATACCTGTCGATCATGGTTTATCAACAGTCTCGAGTGGTCAGTCCTGGAGACTATGTTGAGACACCGTGGCTGGTCGTCCAGTATTCCACGAAGCATAAGATCGAATCACACTCTTGATGAGTAAGACACTGTCAATGAAGAGTGGCAAATGAATAAGCGTATTTCTCGAGAGTGCGCCCTTGGCACCCATTGGACAGGTAATGGACTTGGTAATGATAAAGGCAAATCTACTATTCCTTCCAATAAATCAGCATTCGTGCATATCTCCACTACCGACTTCACCAATGTTGCGGTTTACTACCCTGGTCTGAACTCTTCAGGAACTGTTTTCACTGTCAGCCGTTGCGGGAGATTCCTCATGGTTGCCAGCGGTTGTTTGATATACATTTACGAACTCAACGAAACATACAGCCCGTTAGGGGCCGGCGGTGCTTCGAGTAGCCCAGGATCTCTGCGTTCTGTGACAAGTATTCTTTGTCCTCGAAGGGTATTGGCATGCAGTATGGATACGTCTTCTCATCGTTATGCTATCGCTGTTCTTCTGGATCGTCGGATGGGCCTGGTCTGCGACATTAGCCCAAGCAACATCACTGCGTCGTCGTATTCGGTCAATCGGCCAGATTGTTCTGAGTTCAGCAAGCCAGAGTGTGTGGGTTCTTCAAGCAACACCCGCGAAATGGAAAGCAATCACTGTCGGGGTGCTTCCTTTCTTGATTGTGTTACGTTGAATAGTTCTAGCTCTAATCAAGATTCGACTCGCCCTTCGAGTGAGTCGCCCTTCGTATTCCCTGGCATTGCTGTCCCTCCACCTCGAGGCAGTGGCCCCGCCCCTGATGAATCATGTTGGCATGATATGTACAACGCTGACTCCCCCGAAACCATACGAACGGAAGGACCAAGCTCACGGCATCCTACTCTTCCCAGAGCAAATGTCCTTAGCCCGGGAAGCCGATTACAAAGCATGCTACCGCCTCGTGCAGAGAGAGAATCAGACATTAAGCCTATGCCAATCGAGAGTGGCCCTCGCTCATTGTATCGAAATCTCTGTTCCGACGATGATCCGCCTCGTTCCGTGGCTATTTGCCCGCAACGCTGCAACGTCGCCTTTGGATGCTCTGCTGGTATTGAGCTCTACTGGGTTGACGCTTTGACATGCCAAGGTCTGAATAGATGGTTCCCTCCCACTGTTCCAAGTGACTACCTATTCTTCCTCCCACCAAAGACGAAGCGTTGATTCAGCGAAGAAATTGAGACTGATCAGCAGTGTCGCCAGAGCTAGAGAGCGGGCAGCTATTAGTGAGAGAGTGTTTGGAGGAAGAACAAAGAACAGACCTTTCTGGGAACGTTTGGGCTGGGGAGCAGGCATAATGGATGATGAAGTTGCAAGTCAAACTCAACACATGATTTCGAGATTGAGAAACGAGGTTCGCACAAGAGGTTTAAGTGGCAGGATAGACTACTCTAATCATTACCGCGCCATTCCACTCAGCGATGATTACCATATTCTATTCACGGACCCAAGTACAGGGCTGTTATGCCTGGGAAGTGATGCTCCTGTTGATGGACCTACCAAATTGTTACGCAAGATCTGGTTCTAAGGCCCAAAGAAGGCAGTCTAGTTGCATATGCTAGTGATCGGACCTGGATTTCGGTGCCAGGGTCGTCGCTGCGTTTGGGGGTGACACAGAGCAGCGTGTCTGGTTCTTCTCGGTTCCAGGCGACGTCTTTGCCACCAACAACCAGAGCTGTCAAACAATGGTCAAGGGCTCATGGCTTAAGTCCGGCACCAGTTGCCAGACTAAGAATCTTGAATGGATGAACTGGTGGCCTGACGATGGATTACAAGAATGGCTTAATTATTCCCAAGATTATGTGCCCAGCATCCTACCTCGAAGTGCTTGGCCTGTGAAAATCAAAGGTCTAGAAATTGGCACATTTCCAGGCTTGGTTGATTTTAGTATCGATTCTGGCCTGAGAGTGACGATCAGGGCATTTAGCAGCGAGGGCGTGGCTAGGGTATGGCAGATGGATGATGGGAAATTCAGTGGCTCTGTTACGGAGAGATTGGTTGCGAGAGATGGTACTATTAGAGAGTTGGATGGGGAAGGAAATGTTGAGATGTGCGATGCACCGTCTCCATCTTCATTTTCATCTCCTGATGTTCTTGTCCTTCTCTGCCCCTCGAGCCAGAATCAATTGATGTTGAGATGAGTGATACTCCGTCTTCATCGTCGTCTCCGGATGTCCTCGTCCCTCCTTTACCTCTCCACACAGAATCATTCGATGCTACATCCTCTTTCACCATCTCAACCTCAACGGTCTTTACCACGAGAGAACGACGCCATCGTGTTCATTGCGGCCAGTATATCATCGACTATGATGCGGATGGCGATATACTCATGGATGATTTGCAAGACTCGGAGGTTAAGGATGCCTCACGAAGTTCTCTTGACGAGGCGATCTTGGCTCAAGCTGGCAGACTCGTCTACAGACCTTCCACAGATCTGAGAGTGTTTATTATGGTCATGGGGCAGATTTCGTTACGGAGTTGACGGGGGTTGCGAGAATTGATATTGAAATTCGCTGAGGAGTTTGTTTGGTATGGGAGAGGGATTGATGGGTGCTTCGAAGATTGATACCGTGATTCATGAAGGATTGGATTTCACCAAGATTGAAGAGAGGGTCTGAGCAGATTGATCTGATTATAGATGAAAACCCTTAACGTAGAATGAAAGCTATTCTTAACCACAACCGCTCATACACCAGTGCTCTCGCCCATGCCCCCTTATCCCTACTCCGCCTCGTTAACGAGGCTTATATCGACCAGGACTAACGCAATAATGACAAGGGTTAGCTGTCGCCCCTAGAACCAACCCCGCGGCGCCACAAGCGAAACCTCGTATATCGATTATAACACCAAGGAAATCCCAGTCAGCGTGCTACTCGTCATCAGCTGCCCAACCAGCCCAATATTTCCTTTTTTACTTTATTATGTCCCGTCTTTCGGGACGACCATGCCTCCTTAGCTATATATCCTCGTTTTCTGCTGATCTTTCATCTCCATTTCACGCATACGATTTGCCTCAGCGATAAAGAAAATTCTTGGAAAAGTTGGCAGAAACCAAGAAACGGGGTTTGCGCTGCAAAGTCTATTTATTCGTCCGAAAGAGCGAAGGAAAGTTGGGACGCACAACAAAGCAAGCCATGTGTCTCTTCAGCAGTGCGTATTCCCTCTCCCTCTCCAATCCTCTCTGATCTTAAGACACAACCACTGACCATTGACAGCACGCCCAAAATGGGAAGATGACGTTGAGTTCACTCGACCCCCGCGACAAACCAAAGTCACATACGTAGCGCGACCAACGTCTCGCCGCGTCTCAGAAACCGTAATTCGCGAGTCCAGACCCTCGGCGCAATACATCCAAGCACCAGCACGATCCTCCGCACCTATCATCCGCACTGCGTCCCCGCCGAGATCAACACGCGCACCGACCCCACAGGCGAGAATTGAGTTGGTGAGCGTGGAGGAGGCGAGGAGTAATAGCCCGAGGACGAGTAGGGTTAGCGTGTCTAATAAGGGGAAGAGTAGGAGGGGGAGCTCGAAGGGCGATGTTGAGGAATATATTGAGCGCGAGAGAATTAGGGAGAGGTTGCCGCCGAAGGAGCCGGACTATGATACTTATCGGTATGTTGAGGCGCCGAGGGTGGAGCAGGAGAGGCTTGAGAGGAGGAGGAGCCGCAGTATTACATACGAGACGAATCCGAGGCATTCTGGGAGATTGGTGGAGAGGGAACGGGTTGTTGTTGAAGATGGTGGACGGAGGAGGGAGTATTACCGCAGGCCGTAGTTGAAGGCTGTGCTTATGGTGTGATGATTGTTGGCCTTAGTTGGGTATCATTGTGGGGGAGTTTGTGTTCAGCAGCATCGTTCAGTGATTTTGTCGGGCATTTATGCGTCATGATAGAAAGCGTTTCTTTGTCGGATTTTCAGCGAGTTTTTTTTATTTTTTATTTTTTATTTTTTATTTTTTTTGGTAAGATCATTCTATGTCAATATCTGTACTCTGTTCCAAGTCTTCATTCGGTCCTACGAAACCCAGCTTTTGCATCTATATGCTAGTGCAAGAGAACGACTCTCCAAACCTATGTTTGCGTCTCTACCTTCCTCTGCGTAGGGAAATACCGTCCTGACAATGCGAAAGCACAGACTCAGCGACGTCTGAACGATCACGTCCGGGCCTAGCCCTTTGATCTCAGGCCAAGATGGACACAACAGAGCTTGTTGCAAATACCTTCGATCTGAGCCTGATCATTTTGAGGCTAATGCTTCTATTCATGCAGGTTCTGGGGTAGCTGCATACAATATGCACAACACTAGGATCAGCTTCTAATCGCCGAGGTCGCTTTTTCGTTATCGCACCATAAAGTGGAGTAATGAGCGATGTGCTCAACTCCAAATATTTAATTTTGATGTCATGGTCTTCGATATCATTGCTCGAGATCTTTCTTGTCGATCTTCAGAATGAGTGACTTGAAGGTCCTCATCCTTGGAGCCGGTAAGTCCGCCCATCTCAGGCCCTACTCCCAGATTTTCTGAGTCCCAACTAATCCAGCAAGGCATTTACGGTCTCCTCATAACGCAAGGTCCCAAGAGAGAAGGCATCCCCTTGGAGATATTCGAGCGCGAATCCTCAGATTCATCAACGAAACGCTCACACGATTGGACCATGGCCCTGCATTGGGATCTAGTCATTTCGCAACTTGTCTTCCAGAGTGCCTCCTCTCAAAGCTACCAATGATACAATGCGATCCCTTCTACGAAGACGAGCACGGGAATATGCCGGGTGTGCCCTTTCGAAATGGTGCCACTGACGAGATACTCGCTTCCGTTCTTGCGAAGGGCTATGGAGGGTAAGTCGGACGAAGATGAGGGTGCTATTCAGCGAAGGCTTCCGGGTGCAGCACAGCAAGAAATTGGCTCTATCTCGACAACGCCTGGATCCGTAACGGCTACTTTCCTCCATGGAACTACAGCCACAGGCTCCCATCTCATAGGCGCAGATGGCGCAGAGTCCTCTCCTCCTCAGTCACCCCAAGCAGCATTGACAGCACTACCAACCGTGGTGTACGATTTCAAGACCAGCTTCCTCCCTTCACAAGCTCGGTTCCTCAAAGGTACGTTTCATCCCATTATGAACTTCGCTATCCATCCAGACACGAATACCTTTTTCATGGTCTCGATCCTGGATGATCCGGACAAAGCTGATGCGGGCACTTGGATATGGCAGATTTTCTTCAGTGTGATGGACGAAGATCAATAAAGGCCTTGGAGATGAGTGCTCAGGAAAGGTTGGCGATGTTGAAAGCTAGGGCAGAGGCGTGGGTTGAACCTTGGAAGAGCACGATGGCTTGGGCACCAGATAGGACGGATATACCGACTGATATTGGAGTGAAAGATATGAGTGCCGAGACAGGGTCCAAGGTATCTACAATGTCTTTCGAAATTTCAGCATTCGGCCAGAAATTAATACTTCAATCGAGATGACGAATCTTACCGTCATGAAGGAGTCTCAGCTCCATGTGTTAAACCACCATCTTGATCCGCTCTTTTAGAACCTCCGGTCATCCAAGAGCAAGGACATTTACAGCATCATCAAAACAACCTTTTCCGTCCCGCATAGCACCGATTTTCTCATGCCATTCTCTGTATACCTCTCGAGACCAGTCCTTAATCTTGTATTCGAATTTCCTAACTCGTACGGGTCACCAGTGGATGCACTAATTCGTGGAACACTGGTACATAACAATCGAAAACCACACCAAAACTCATTGAATTCATAAATTAATAACAAATCGACCTTTAAATAGATTTATCTATTTTTTGAGATCTATACTAAGAAGAGTATTGGATTAGATTTTTCACTTTCATGATTTGGATATCTCCTATTTATAGAAAGTTATAAAAAGCTAAAATAAAAGAAGAGTAAATATTCGCGAATTTGGGTGTGAAATTTTAATGTCTGTTTTGATACTTTAATAACTTTATAACAGCACATGAAATCTAGATATTTTAAAATTATAATTGATTTAACTTACTTAGTAATTCATATATTAAGTTTGAAGTACTATTCGAATATAAAATGCTGAAGGATTGTAGCATTAAAAAGGTTGACTTTTGGTGGGGTTTCGGTAAAATCGGACAAAATAAGTACCAATGTCCCACGAATTAGTGCACCCACTGGTGGGTGGAGTAGTGAGCAACCAGTCTCCGCTATGAGGTCAAGGCCGACTGGGTCTGATTGTTCGTAGGTGATATCCATATTGAAGAAGGTGATTGGACACTGCGAGTGAGTAAAATATGCTGGAAGAGTAGTAAGATCTTTAGGGTTGTGTGACCTTGCTAGAATTTGGGAATTATGGATTGATGATCTCCGAAGGTAGATCAACGAGAGAGTAAGAGCATAGTGTGGCATTCAGAACTCGACGCAGGAGCGAGAGATAGTCGCCTCGATTCTATGCGACCCCAACCTAGTCGTGCAGATCATTTTGAACCTTTTATGATCCAAGTAACAGCGCCAGAATTAAACAATCCTCTGGAGAAGAAGGAAAATTCGCAACATGAGAAAGAAGACCTAGTGAAGGCTTTTCTATCATGATTTTTCTGGAACGTATGAGCTTTGCCGCAAGAGGGACAGAAAGATTTGTGAAGGTCAGCAATCGAACAATGATCAACTCCGTTGGAACGATTCATAGCCTGTATCTCAATCAATGTAGTTTCCCTTTTTCCTAAAGCCCCAAGGGGATCTAAATCCTTGACGGCGAGCCATCAAATAACGATATCGCCCTTGATATTCATGAGACCGGATCAGGGCTTCAAGGCCATCGCCAACAGTTTGAGTGACTTCTTCTGCGGTTCGGAAGGATAAAAGTTGGGAATACCGGTTGTATGATCCGGAGAGTGTTGAGGGTTTTTTAGCATTCAACCTGAACTTCACTTGAGATAGACCGGATGGCACGTTGCTCCACACTTGCAAAATCCGAAGAAAATTACCTCGAGCTGTGTTGTGAAATGGCATTGAAAGTATCATCAGAACAATGCGTCTCAATATTCATTCGGGAGACGGCCGGGTGGGGTCGAGCCACACAACGCCTTGGCCCGATTCGGCAAAACTCACGAGGTCCTATGCAAAGAAGAGGATCGACAGTCACTAATATTGCGCGCTATCCCTTCTTAGACAAACTCGCGAGCTCTGTCTGGTGCATCATGTAAGGATCCCAATAGTTATAGTGTGTCCTTCACCACGCTCTGCTGAAAAAGGATTTCGAACTCGGAATTTAGAGACATTTATCTCCTTATTTTCCCATCCATTGCATTCTCTTACCTCAAGGTGTTACTTTGCTGAGAAATTGTCGACGTCTCTATTCCTTTTGCCTCGTCTGAATTGACGACATTCACCACTCGGTAGTTTGAAATCAACGATGGAAGATGGATATAAAGAGCCCTTAATCCTGCTCTGGGTGATTGCCATCCACAGCTCTCTGCTCTAGCATCCTCTGAGCATCTGAAAACACAAGCAAATCCCTTCAATTCCCACATCCAACATGTCTGAAATGACCCTCCCAGTCTCCCTCAAAAAGAGTGTCGACGCAACCAAAGTCGAATATGTCCGATTCGGTTCCTCCGGTCTTCGTATCTCCGTTCCTGTCCTAGGCGCTATGTCTCTCGGCTCAAAGCAATGGATTCCATTTGTTCTCGACGAGGCGGACTCGCTCGAGATCCTAAAGGCTGCCTTTGATAGAGGCATCAATACCTGGGACACAGCGAACTCGTATTCGAATGGCATCAGCGAGGAGTTCCTCGGCAAGGCGATCCGCAAGTTCAATATCCCGCGTGAGAAGTTGGTGATCATGACCAAGGCATGCCTGTACGTGGCGGAGGAGCCAGGTATGCATGCCCTTATGTTTCAGCAGCAGGTAAACCAGAGCAAGGACTACGTCAACCAAGGTGGTGAGTGCAATCCTCTCAAAAGAGTCGGATCGCTCCATCGGCAGGATGCTAACAGATAGCACAGGCCTCTCCCGCAGCGCCATCTTCAAAGCCGTCGACGCCTCTCTGGCCCGCCTGGGCACCACCTACATTGATTTGTTCCAAATCCACCGCTACGACCAGACTACCCCGCCGGAGGAGACCGTAAGCATAACAAGGCTCTTTGTGCCCCCCCTCCTTCTTTTGTGCTTCGTTTGCACTCTGTTTCATCTCTTGTGACTCATTTTTTCGAAATGCTTTCCATACTGGGAAATTTCCCTCTCTTTTGCTCCTAAAACAATCTCAAATAGGCAATTACTGACTCCCCCGTTATGTAGATGAAAGCCCTGCACGACCTCGTACAATCCGGGAAGGTGCTCTACATCGGCGCGAGCTCGATGTGGGCCACCGAGTTCGCGAAGCTGCAGTTCGTCGCCGAAAAGAACGGCTGGACCAAGTTCATCAGCATGCAGAATTACTATAACTTGTGCTACCGCGAGGAGGAGCGCGAGATGATCCGGTTCTGCAACGAGACGGGCGTGGGGCTCATTCCGTGGTCGCCGCTTTTTGGAGGGAATTTGGCCCGTCCAGTGGGATATGATGGGTCTGTGCGCTCGAAGATGCCTAGTCCGATGATTCCGGGTCTGACGGAGGCGGACGAGGAGATTATTCGGAGGGTGGAGGAGTTGGCGGGTAAGAAGGGCTGGAAGATGAGCCATGTGGCTTTGGCGTGGCTCAAGAGCAAAGGCGCTACGCCGATTGTGGGATTCAACTCGATCAAGACGGTCGATGAGGCCTGCGACCTGCGCGGGAAGACATTGACGGAAGAGGAAGTGAAGTATCTCGAGGAGCCGTACGTGCCAAAGGCAATTATCGGACATCATTAGAATGCTAGGTTCCAGTGGACCAAGACTATACTCTCATTGACTCAACTTTTTCGCAGATTCGAATTTGCTCCTACTCAACTTTCATCCGTGATTTAGTTGTATTGTTGATTTCAGTCGGTGTCAAGAAATATAGCTTTGAAGGTTAGAACTTAAACTCGCCTTGTTCAGCAACCGACTCAAGAATGGCATCTCCGATAGAGTTCGCGACGATCTTCAGTCTGCGTTTCAACCACTGTCTCTGAGGCTCTGGAACGCCATGAGTGCTAACAGCCACCGTCAGTGGCCAAGCTAGAAGTCCTGCCATCTTGGGAAGGATCTCGCTGTCAGTACTAATGATAAATTTCCCGAGCCTGATGGATCTCGATCCTGCGCCGTCTCCGGTCGTATTGGGGAAATTGAAGAAGAACGGAACGCTACCGCACAGATCATTAGCCAGAGAATCTATGTTATTCTGGCATAGGCCCTGCTGTGCAACGACGAATGAGCGCTGCTGGGATTGGTATTGGAGCAGGTTCGAAAGAGTCTGGATGCGAATGCTGTTCACGATGAGACGGACAGCACGATACCGGTTCCAGATGGCGGCATGGCCGTGTGTCGTATAAATATGAACAGGACCATTATACTGAAGGTCGGTTTCGGGCGAATCTAAGCTTAGGGGAGAAGGCTGAGTTGAAAACTTCCAGTCTTCGGGAACAGCGCGGGGCCATGAAGCAAGAGCAGTGTCAAGCTCTTGAGCCTCGGCTGCGACGTCTTCCAAGTGATTCGCATCAAATGGGAGCGTTGACTCCTTTCTAAGAGCTAACGACTTAGCTCGGAGGGTGGCTACCTGAACCATGAGTGAATCAATCTCGAGCGCTGGCATCTCTTCACCGTATTCCGCGCCGTCTTGGAGCCATTCAGGGACAGTAACACCACGGAGGATGCAAGTACGAATCTGGCAGGAGCTGATTAGAAGACAGAAAGTTGAGAAGATGTCAATATACTCGCAGCTTGACTTACAATCTGTCGTCGAACCACTTTGTCAAGCGGCGAATTCGGTGGGGACCCTTGTTGCTGTCGCAGCTTCAAGAGACCCGAAGCTCCTTTGTGATGGCAAATGCTCTTCCATAATCGAGATCCAACCTCATCAGCTCCAGAAGAGGGTGAGTTCTGAGTGTAATGTCTCTTGTTTCCGTACATGACATTCTAGATAGTGGTTAGCTGCTGAACATGGCAGGGCCATAACTCTAAACACACCTCGTAAGTACTCAACAACATGGTCGTGACAAGGAGCTGGTCAATGCTCCCATTCGGCGACTCCTTCATCTCTTTGTGCGTCTTCACGATAGCCTGGTCATGAGCCTTGACTGCCTCTTCGAGAGCCTTGTTCGCTTGTCTCGCCCGTCCGAAGACGGCATGCGAAACAGCAGAGAGGGCCAGATGCAGGCTTGAACCTGGCCGAGCACGAATCCAGTTGAAGATGACATAACTACCGTACTCGTGCCCGATATCAGGCAAATCATCGAGCCGAAACATGAAATTCTCTACCCAGTAATGAAAAGCTTGGACCTCTAGGGAAGTAGATAGTGCAGTTGGAACTTTTGTAGGCGAAGGCGCAGTGAGCGACATTTGCTGAGATAGAGGCTCCTTCGCTCTCCTCGGCCGTCTAGGTTGGCCTTTAGCAAATGCATTTTCGCTCCTGAAATGCAACCCTGCCTGGTTGTTTGGATCCCAGGTACAGGCTCGACTTGCTTTCCCGCGCCGGCAGGGGCCGCATATTGGCTGGACAGAGTCACACTGTTGATCGAATTAGGTCGCGAAACAGATAATTCTGAAGATGAGTTACCTTAATACGGCGCTTTTTGCACGTTTGACAGCCGCGACCTGGAAAGACCATGCTGCCGTGTCAGATGTTGGGTAGTGTAGATGGTTTAATGACCGGAAGAGAGCATTTCTTTTGGATGCAGTGATCTCAGCCACAAGCCTCTCACTGCATGCTTGAAGATGGATGTTGACATGGAAGCGCTGTAAGCTACAACTGAAGCAGAGAAAGGATGAAAGTAGGCTGCAGAGGTGAGGTGACGATTGCGGAGGTATGCGCCTTATCTCCGCATCTTGGATTAACGCCGTGATTCCGGTACCAATGATACCACAACACTGAGTGCTAAGATTCCATTTATGGGGTTTGTTGAAGAGATTGAATTGTCAAATCATTACTTCAAATTACTTTGAATAAAGTTTGAATTGAGAAATTATGCAGCAGTGCAAGCGTACTTAAGCGACTTGTCAAAGGGAGGCTTTGTACGAAGTATGTTTCTGAGCCTCCCTATAACTATCACAAGAGATATATAATAAAACAAGAGAACTCCTCTCACATACGACCACAGACTGAGGAGAACTGAGCTATTTCTCTACTCTAGAGATACATTAGCCCAAATTCGGCCTATCAAATTCGTTTTTTCTAATCGGAATTTAAAAATCGAATTTTAGAAATGTAATTCCTAAATCTCTATACAAGGCCCTGCAAATCATAGGCAATTTGGAATCACGTGCATAGATAATTAAAATACAATTTCAATTTATATTTTTCGATGTATTGTTCAGTAGGCGGCGCTCGGAATAAAACTCCAAATCATAGTTTAGCTATCTCTTCTAGTGTAGATATAATACTTTTTAAGAGGCAGGGGATTAACACTACCAAAATGAAGCAACAGGGGGACTATAATAACACCTCCTGACGTGCTCGACGCGTCGTTTGATAGGCTATCCTTCTCTCTTCTTCCTGAAGCTATTTTGTTAGGTACATAGGCTAAAATGGCTTTAAGATGCGCGTCCTCTTGAGACCCCTATTAGAAGTGTCACATCTACACCAGAAGG
>NXFV01000684.1:0-39139 GCA_002803225.1 Gamarada debralockiae | reverse complement strand
AAAAAAAAAAAAAAAAAAAAAAAAAAAAAAAAAAAAAAAAAATTTATATATATATATATTTTCATTCGTTCCCTGATAATTAAATTCTTAAAGACTGGAGTGGAAAGTGGAAAGTCAAAATCGATATCGATATTGTTGAAAATCCTCACAAAATTGGTACTGAGATACTCAAGCAGAGCCAAATCCCTTTTATTTATTATCTCTTCCCCATCGTCACACCTCCCCATCACTGTACTAGCCCCCAACACCACCCTCTTTGTCTGTACCACAAAGCCTATACTTGCCATCCTCCTTTCGTTCAATAATGCCCTCCTCAAGAGCCCATCTAGCTAACAACTTGTCTACACCAAGTCTATTTGTCTCACCAGTTTCCATATGACGTCCAACATGCTCAGTCCAGTCATCCCAGCTGCCAGCGCCCTCAAAGACGTTCGGGCAATCCCACTTGGGGCAGGTGCTTCTCTGTGGCGGGCTCCGTCTAATCACTAAACAGGAAGTCTGCATCTCCTTGACATGTGCTTCCCATTCAAGGTGCAATTTACTACCAACTTTAGCGACAGCTTCCTTGATCGCGAAGGGGGCGTGCATGCTAAGGAGATGTCGAGTAAAGAGATCCTTTCGATTAAACTCGTTGTCTTTGCCTTCAACCGTGCTTTGTAGGCAAGACGAGCAGCGGTAATAGGACAAGCAGAGGTGTTGGGACGCAATGTGGCGCTTCCATTCGCCTTTGGATCCATAAGCGCTACTACAGCCTGCGAAAGAGAATACACAAGTGAACGGTCGTGTATGAGCCGCAGCAATGTGCCGGCGTAAGGATATTGAATTTTCAAAGGGGGCGTGACTGCACTGTGAGCAGCTCGTTTCTTGGTCCTGTCTGATCTGGATCTCAATGTCTTCTAAAGACATCGCGCTCTGCAAACTAGCCTGCGTACTAGGGTCGAATTTTCGTTTTTCTGCCAAATCACTTAAGCAAGCTGAACAATACCACGGGCCTAGAGGTTTGCTTTTGACCCCTACACATGTCCAATGAAACCACTGTATCTCACAATCCTCATTTTCGCAACCAACCATGTACCCGTAGCTTACCGACTTACAGAAACAGTAAGTTCGATCATCTTCGGCATTATCTTCATCAGATGAAAGTAATTCCAAGATGCGTGAGGGGTTTCTGTGGCTTAACTGGAAGCGATGGTGTTTTCCCTCCGACTCTTCGTCCAGCCCTGATTGCGAACTATGGTCCACGTCGGACTCTGACTCCTTTGGCAATGCTGTGAACGCAATAGCTTCCATATGCTTTCCGACATGGGCTACAAAATCTTTTCGCTTCCCGTTGGTAGTCTTGAGGCATAGTGGGCATTGTCGATCCTGAACTCTATCTGCTGCTAGTAAAGCAACAGCCGCTTCACAATTTCCTCCTCGGCGAGCGTAAATTTCTCTCGAACAATGCTAATGTAGGCCGAGGCAGCCCGTGAGGATGTGAACTCATTTTCTGCTGCTGCTCCGTGCTCTCCCTCTTGTCTGATGTATTCCAAGAAATGATACAAAGAAGGCAGGAGGTTCATCAACAGACCGACATGGCGGTCGAGGTCTTCGACCATATTCGCCTTGTGCGCATGAACACTATCATGCAGCAGCGAAGAAAACTCTTCCTCAGACTCTACGTCGGAATCATTATCATCCGACTTAATGACAATCGTTGCCTCTTCGACCAATTTCTCCATTTCTTGTACCTGCTCTGCGGCATACGTCTCACTCACCAGAGTCTTCACTGATATGAGGACACCTTGCTAGTAGTCAGTCTTAAGATAATATAGAGAATGATTGTGTTTGAACTCACCGCATCTTGAGAGATTTGAGATGTCTGTTAGATGTCGGAGAACCAGGCCTTGAATTGTTTTTGAACCAGCCAAAATCTCGTCGAGCTCTCCTGGACCAAATCCATCGCGCCATAATTGTAGTTTCATTAAAATCT
This sequence comes from Gamarada debralockiae, assembly GCA_002803225.1. NCBI lineage: Eukaryota > Fungi > Ascomycota > Leotiomycetes > Helotiales > Hyphodiscaceae > Gamarada > Gamarada debralockiae. The sequence continues at coordinate 37,167 of NXFV01000684.1, read as the reverse complement.
CCTGAAATGCGACAATGTCCGCCGCGGTTTGAAAAATCTGTGATAGATGTGGTGAAAAAGACTTGAGTAGCGCAATGCAAGCGTCGCAGAGCCGAGATGCAAGGCCTTCATAAATGCCGTCGGCAGTGGACGATAAACTCTCCGTGCTTTCAACCCATACCTTTACCGGTAAATTTTTTCCCCCTCCATGCTGACTGTCAGGCTGCGAAGTTAGATGAGACAGAAGGGAGGGGGCTTATAAAGATCTTAATATGTTTCCTGCAGTGGCTCACATATCGAAAAGTCGATGATGGGCTACCAAACGACGTCCGCCGCCTCATTTTCTCATTGTTACACCAAGCTCTACGGTTCAGCATTGCTTCTGCTATTGTCTGCCTAGAGCAAGGATAATCCCTGAAAACATTGCTACAATCATATCGAGGCACTGGTCAAACTCCGCCTCACTATCGCATGGTGGAGGCTTAAGCTTCAACCCACATACTACTGCGATTTGGTCCCGCTCTTTACGGGGCTTAGGATTTATATTCTCTTACATATCCATCCGCTGTTTTCACCAACTTGGTTCTTCATAATTTACGTTGAAGTAAATCTTTCCTCTTTGATCATGTCCGGATTCGAGATTGGCCTAGTGCTTGCCATTCTTCCTCTCCTGATTTCGACTACAGAGCACTATGACGACGTTCTCCGTCCTTTCAAACGGTACAAAAACTATGATTCCGAGATCAAGAAGTTCAAAGATGAGCTTGCCAGTGAGCAAGGCATATTCCATACGGAATCACTTTTACTTCTCGCGTCGATCACCAGCTATGATATTGCTGCAAAAATGCTTGAAGAGCATGACCACCCTTCATGGAAGGACCCCGAATTAGAGTCCAAGCTAGGAGATTTTCTGGGAAGCTCGCGCGATACCTGCAAAAATATCATTAGCTTGATTGATAATGATCTGACCAAAATTCGAGAAGAATCCGAGTTCTTTGACATAGTCAGTTGCGAATCATCAATATCGGTAAGCTTGCCTGAGGTCCGCAGTTCATGTTAAAGCTGCCGACGATTAATTTAGGCGCTTGCTAACTCGCCCTTGAAACGTAGACCGAGAAGGCCGATAAGGTAGCGTGGCGGAACAGAATAGGGAGGAAACTCAAATGGAGTTTGTCTCATTCCCAGTTGCAGAAAAGGCTGAAGGAGCTACGATGTCACGTTAAGATTCTCCAGAGGCACTCCAGGCAGATCGAGAGAGTCAAGAGAAACAGAAAAGCACGAAGCAAGACCAAAAACAGCTGTCCACGATGCAGATGGTTGCCGAATGCCGATTTGTCCAAGAAGCCGCTGCCGCCGACGACCTGAAACTGGAACACGAATTTAAGCTTGAGGCCCAGCCAGGTGAATTTGTAGACGGTGTTGAATCTCAAGTCAAAACGTTAGAGATATCTCTATCTCCTAAATTGGAAGATTCGCCTTACGATACTTCGCGATTGAGCTCAACTAATGCCGCCGGGAAGAAGCGTCAAGCGGGTGATAGACCGCCGAGGCCACCAAAGAAGCCTTCCCGACGTGTTAATGGCACAAGTGTGACGGAAATGGCAGCGATGTTCGGCGATCTCAAGTACATGGCCTACACCTTGCATCATGCAATTTCAGTTCATCGTCGCAACCAAAAAACCTTACCAAGAACCTTCAAAGCGCTATGGGATATCGCTGAAGCTAATACTACTGCGCATGGAATCCTGCAGGCGAGGGTCGTACATTACGAAATAGCCAGGCAGTGGCGTCAGATGGTGAAAGATGGAAGGAGATCTAAATTCGTGTCCGAACCAAAAATCATGTCCAAACATCTTGGCTTGCTGGATAATAATAGAAGGGGCTGGGAAAGTGCTCACCAAAAGAAGTGCAGATACGGCGTATGGGTCGACCTTGTGGCACTTTTTGTGCCAGAACTTGGGATGGTTAATGCATTAGTTGCCGTGTGCGCTTTCGTTGGTCCTAATTGTAAGTATTATCCTTAGAATTGATTTTATGGAATATTAATGTGGCCGATAGCGGATCTTGAACTTCTCAAATCAGAAGAGAGGGAGATGTTTTTAAAGATTGTTGATGATCGCAAAAGGAGCCTCCTTCCACAGCTTGTGGCTGCCACTCTACCGTTTCTTTATATTGTGGATCAACTACAAAATTTGAAAATGCGTAAGATCGAGAAGGAACCGCTTGAGTATGATGACGGAGCAGGAAATTTTTCAGATCTGTCAGTTGCAAAATTCGAGGATTACATGTCAGAGAACGACGGAGAAGATATTGCCGTGGACCAACGTGCTCAGTTTGGGTTGCGATCAGCAATCCCGAAATTCCTCAGACGCCAAGTAATGCAACATGCAGAGCCTGGCGAGAGCTCGGGCTTTGTCGAAGAGCGACATTAAGGAAAGACGTTCGGGGTTTTTCTAGATTTCTTTGAAGCAAAGACGCCAAATTGAAGTCTTTTTTCTGGAAGGTCGGCAAGCTAATCCGCTACCTGGATATCTCCAGGCGTTGACCCTTTAGTGGTCTTAGAAGTCAGTAGTACTAACTAGTATTGAGGCTTAAAAATGCATACTTTCGGGGGTTTAAGAAGCTCGATATTGTATCATGATCTTACTCTGTCCCGAATTTGGAAAAAGCACGTATCGTGGCTTCCGAGCCGACGGTCTCGGTTTCTCGAACCTGGGTTCAAATTCTGCAGTAATATCCTTAAATCTATTTATTAAAACAAGAGAAATTTTTGTCACATACGACCACAGAGTGAGGAGAATTGGGCTTCGGTCCGCTCTGCCATGCAACAGCCTCAGATCACTGGTAGACTAGTAGCTGGGGTGGGGTTAGTGTTGCACTAACCACCCATAGACGGCTGCCTAAGCCCTCATAAAAACGGGTTTCCACGCCCTTGATAGATTAAAGCAGCTGAATTACTGCCACGTACGACCACAGACTGAGGAGACCTGGGCTATCTCTTATGTCTGAAGATACATTAGCCTTACGTCGGCCTGTTAAATTCGTTTTCCCAATTCAGAATACAAAAATTGGATCTTGGAAATACAACTTTCATTTCCGAAATCCAATTTTGGTATTTTGACTGGGAAACTGGATCCGACAAGGCTAATGTACAAGGAAATCGAAAACCAACCCGTAAAAACACAGCGAGAATCGACAGACTTACGCTCTTTTCATTACATCGTGCTTCTCCCTCCTATCTTCCATATGCGTCTTTTCTTCACTGTCTGAAAGGCCACTTAGTAGTCTCCCAGTTTCTGTGGTGATGCTACCGATCCCTGTTGGTGTACCTGTATGTCTTCATACGTCTATCCAAGGTACAACCAACTGACCCACTAATTTCGCGGCTGCGCCAATTCGTGGGCTTCAGCGATACGGTCGATTTTTCGACCCTTAACTCTTAAATAATTTATAATAAATCAACAACATGACCAGATTCAATGCAGAAAGAGAGGCAGATATTGCCAATGCCATCAAGTACTACGAAAAAACACCGGGAGTCAAAATATCGAAGGCAGCGGCCAAGTTTCACGTCCCTTATCGACTCTTCAAAGCGCGTCTCGAAGGTCGTCTAGCACAAAACACAAAAGGAGGAGCCAACAAAGCTTTATATGCTAATCAGGAGGATGTATTACGATCGTATATCAACTTCTTGATCTATTGTAGGCATTAGGGCAATAAGATCTATATTAAGTTGGCCGCAGAACTCCTAGAGCTCTGCCAACAGCCAAAGGAGGGCCTATCAGCTATAGGCTTCTCAGACGACATTAACATGCTGGCTTATAGCCGCCCGACCGAAAATAACTGCCGTGTCTTAGGAGTAAGCCACTCTGGATGCACAACCTGGGCTAGACGTCATGGAATGAATTTGCACCTAGCAAATATGAGCTAATCCATTTTACACGTAGTCGCCAGTTCAACCTAGAGGCTAGCGTACATTTAGATGGAACAGACACCCTTCCCCGGATATTAGGGTCCTTGGGGTCTGGCTAGACACTAGCTACGTTGGACAGCCCACTTCCGTGCAGTGCAGCGTAAGGCCAGCACCCAGACAGGAGCTCTAGTGCGAATAGCAGTATCTACATGGGGAGCCTCATTCGCTCGGTCCCGGCAGATCTCCTCAGCTGTTGTACGGCCGGCTCTAGCATACGGCGCTAGTACATGGCACTCACCAGCCGACTAGTCAAGCCTAAGGGCCTAGTAGCCAAACTACAGCCAATCCAGAACAAGTGCTTGCGAGTTATAGCAGGAGCCTATAAGGCTACACCTACTAGGGCCCTTGAAACAGAGACACACACCCCGCCGATTGACCTATACCTAGACGGGCGGGTCGCTGCATTCCAGGAAAGGCTAGACAGCTCACCAATAGGAATCCTATGCTTATAAGGGAGGGGGATGGCACGTATCCTCACCCGGATCGAGCCTTCAGGCAGGGCACCTAAAACAAGGCAAAAATTCGGGTCCAAATTACAAACGAGCCGACTGATAGTCTTTCACTGCCTTACAAATCTCGAACATGCTGGGAATAGACAATACGTATCGATCATAGAACATAACAATGCCGTGACAAGCTCCCATTTTCTATCTAGTTTTTATTAGAGTGCAAAGAAGCTGTATATGTAATTATTCAGGAGTACACATATTCATTCTGAAATTCTAGAGAGACCTGTTATTTGCAGTGCTTGTCTACGTGCATAAGCAATCTCCATTTCATAGAATATAGAGAACAAAAGCAGGACATCTGGCACTATAATAGGATTAAAATGTTGAGTCGGAAGTCTGAATCAAAGTACCACTGCCACCGTTATTAAGTAGCCGTTTCATTGCTCTATCGAATTAAAAGATCTTGCTCAACACCCGTTTGACCAGCTCCGGCTGCTCTTCTCGCTCTCTCTTCTTTGCCAAGGATGTCTGATTGAATGTCCATCTCCTCTCCTGCGCCAGAGCAGACGCGGCAGAGGCATCCTCCTCACCACCACCGTCGTCGTCGTCGTCCTTGTTCAGCCGCTTCCGCTTCCGCTTCATCGCAGCCTTAGACTGTATGCCCTCTAGCATCTTTGCCCTCTCGACGTTACGAACAAACTCCTCATTCTCTCGGGAAGTCTTGCTAACCTCAGCGCGCATCCGGGACGAACGCTCGGCGTTTTCCGCCGCAACCTGCCTTTCAACCGAACTTCATCAGCTCTTTCTTTCTTCTTTATGTAGTATCGGGAGTAGTTCGAGAGCAAAAGCACACGTGTAGGGTTAAGTAAGTCTCCCAAAATAGCCATAAAAAAAGGATAGAGAGAGAGAGAGAGAGAGAGAGAGAGAGAGAGAAATGATACAACTGCTCCTTAGACAGCTGAATAGGTAAGTGAGGTGAGGAATTAAGACAGGAAATTACGTACTCCGTGAGGTTGTTCCACTTAAAGCCCCTAAGGTATACCAGGTTCCAGATATCGTCATAGTAGTAATTGCCCTTCTTTCCGCCGATCGCCCGTCCGTTTAGTAGCTCGCACGCCTTCTTGGCGTCCTTCTTGTCAACGAATTCCAACCACCCTTCCTTATGAAGCTTACGCTTATTACCGCCATTGCGCACCCGTCGCGCATGCGCCGCCGGGTCTTCGGGTGCCAGAAATATGCGGTTGATAGTACCGTACGGCTTGAGGAGGGAGCGTAGCTTAACCGGCTTCATGAACGGCGCGACGCGGGAGAGGTATACCACGCCGGATTTCATGATCGCCTTTTCGGTAGCAACTAGGTTCTTCTTGTTGAGGGATTTTAACAGCTCCGGCGGCTTTTGGTAATCTTTCACTTTCTTCTCGTTTCCGTCTGTTTCTTCTTGCGCTTTCCTCTCAGCATCCAGCTCACCGCCCTGTGTTGGCCGACTTTCGTTCCTAGGCTGATCGTCCTCTTGGCTAGCCTGCGCCTCTTCGTTGTTCCGATTCTTGGCATAATGGCCTCCTTTTGCCAGCTCTTGTTCCTCAGAGTTGTACCCCTGGCTTTCCTCGTCGTTGCTATCCTCCGCATCGAGGAACTGGTTTCTCTTGTCGGGAAGCATAATGGAAGAGGGGTAAGAAGGGTCGAGCTCTAAAGACTTGTGCAAGTACGGGGCAAGTAACAGCGATTTTGTGTTTAATTGCTTGTGTGATGTTCTATTTTGTGGCCGTAAGTCGCGCGTGAGTTGATGAGTGCTGTTGCGGACTGCGGCTCGAATCTAGTGCATGCACCGAAGGGAAGATTATGTTAATGCTTATGTAAGCATGTTCTAATTCAAAGTTTTGTGTTGTGATTCTGCAAGTCCTGACCGCCCCCAGTACATGCTTAACGAAATAAGCCTAAGTTTTCAGGAATTTAGCGACCCCGCTTACAGTACCAAAAACAACTTGCCTCCTACAACCTCCCCCCCGATTTTGACCACAAACCTGGCTTTGAAATACGAATAAAACACAAGGAAGCAATACGCCAGCTCTATGGCATTGGGAAGAAGTCAGTTAAGGCCCTTATGGAGCGCTACTCGTTGAGTAGATCAACTATCCTTCAAGTTTTGGCTACCCCGCTCCGGTGCGAAAACATCTACAAGGACAGATCGATCACAAACCCTCACCGATGCGCGAGTCGACGAGATTATCGAATACCTATCAGATCCCTTGGATAATAGGTGTCTAGATTAGACTCATTTACACAATGAGCTCAAGCTTCCTTGTACCCGAGAGCACCTTGTAAGACGTCTCTGTCGGCACTTCAATTGGCACGCTCCCAGGATTCGAAAAGCGTCTGCTGGCGAAAGTGACCCCATTTCAGGCTCCTTGTGATTTGCATGTTCCAGTCCGCGTCACTCTGCGAAACAGGCAAGCAAAAGTTTCGGAATGCGTGGAATAAGAGCTGTGTTTGCTGAGCGTCGACAATGGCGTGATGGTTTCTGCGGTAGAGGCCGTGATCCCGACCATATACCAACCCAAACAATATTGACAATCGCGCGGGGAAATTGCCTCTTCTGCTAGGAGAAAGGCGCGGCAGATTCGATCTGAAAGGTTGAAGCAGACGTATACATTGGGAGTCTGGCGGGAGGACACACTTATACCCCTCTGCTTCAAACCACTGTCGCAACGAAGATAGGTCGGCCACGGTATTCGCCCAGACTACAACCTTAGTGTCTGTTGTTATACGCTTTGACTGATCCTCGTAACTAGTTGATGAACATCCATAGAACCATCAGAATGTCGATGTCCCTGGATTCCTGTCATATGCGAACGTTCGATCATCCTTGCATGCTTGGCGAGCTGAGTTGTTAGGGTGGATTGACTAGACGATGGTTCGGTCCTGACGAGTTCCCGCTCACTCAGCCGAGTAGCGCAATCCACAATGTCGTTGCCTAATGCGTCACATATCCCGGCCTCGTGAACACGTCTAGTGTGTACATTATACTCGAGGTCCAGGAAGATCAGCTGAGTGGGAGATACCTCGCTGGCAAGGATCATATCGTAAATCTGCATAGCGCTCTGAAGCTCGGAGTCGTGCCCTGATTCCCACGTAGAGGCGATCGCCTCATGAAAGGTGGCCCGAAGGAACTCGAAGTCGAAGTTCTCATCAGTAGAATTGAGCGTTCTAAGGATTTTGTTACATTCGTATGCTGTCTCGCAGTCCGCACACGCCCATGGTAAAATCAAGCCCAGTCCATCTTTTCTTCTTCTTCTAATTTCTCGCAGCTTCGCCGTGCTTTTACTGATGATAGCGTTGTTGGGGCAAAGTGCGGTGACCAAGCCATTGGTAACCTGACCTGGGCCGATGCAGTGATGTCCGAGGTTGCGATATTGAGGAGGGGGACGGTTTGTTATCGAAGAAAATCCTAATTGTTGTTAGTGTGATATGATAGTTTTGCGTGATAAGTGACCCTTACTCTGTTCTCTTATTTCGTTCCTTTCTTCTAATGATAGCCCGCCGAGTGCCGTATCATCTTCCGTGTCATGGTCATGGTCCGGGCAATCATCCTGGCCTTCATCCTCGTCTGAGTACTCGTCTCCTTGGCCGGCGTCCCAGTTTGTGTCCTCTGAGTCTGCGCCATTTGCAATAGCCGTATCAGGGAGGGCGAGACTTTGGACTTTGATTGGCAGATAATCATTCTCACCAGAGAGATGACCCCATTCCTGGTGTTTTGCCATGTGCTGGGAGATTGTAGGTCTTGAAAGAGACTTCTGTGCAACAGCGTACACGCACATTGGGACAGAGCATAAATACCGATTATGTGTGTTTCTGACGTGGTTTTCGACGTTGCGCTTCATAGTGGATATGAACGGGCATCTGGCTACAGGACATGAGTAGTGCCAGTTGCCTTTAAGGTGGACCGCCTCTGCGTGTAGCTTTGCGGTAAGTTTGTTGTTAAAGGTCTTATTGCAATTAAACTCTTTCGCTAGAGGGCAAGTGTGCAGCCTGCTATTAAGATGGACCGAATTTGCATGACTCTGTGCGCTTTGCAACTGGGAAAAGGCCCGGTTACAAGAGTACTCTTTTGCTAAAGGACAAAGGTATGGCTTGCTACCAAGATGGACTTGATTAGCGTGTGAATTTGCGTTGTATTTTTTGGAAAAGGTCCGGTCACAACCGTATTCTTTCGCTAAAGGGCAAGGGTGTGGCCTGCCCCCGAGATGGACTCGTTTTGCATGTAAAGTTGCGTGGCCTTTTTTGGAAAAGGACTTGCCACAACGGTACTTTTCTGTTAGAGGGCAAAGGTATGGCTTGTTACCAAGATGGACTTGATTTGCGTGTGAATTTGCAGGGCCTTTTCGGGAAAAGGTCCGGTCACAACCATACTCTGAGATGGACCGAATTTGCATGTATCTGCGCGTCTCTTCTCTTGGAATAGGTCTTATCACAATCGTACTTTTCCGCTAGAGGACAAAAGTGGCGAGCTCGAGAGCGGGCCATATTATTGTCGATTAATTGTAGTGTATCTCCGTGTCGCGATGTGAGATATCCGAGAGTCGCCCGCGTCTGAAAAATAGATGCACACGAGCGTTTGGATTTTCCGCGGTTTCTTAAACGCCCTGGTGTCTCCGCCCAAGTTTGACTGCGCCGCGTCGCATAAAAGAGGTGAGCAGACCTGAGCCGGGCCTGACTGCGGTGTGGTCGATCGATCACCGATTATTAATCAGCGATCGATCGCGATCGAGATTATATAGGGCGATCGATACTTGCTCGCGAGCGATAATCGCCAATCGATCGCGAGCGATACTTCAGGGTATATAGGCCTGTAATGAATCACTAGACTTGGTTCCTTAGGGCCTGCGCTACTACGCTAATAGGGCAATGATAGGGGATAAGCGCTATAAGCAATATCCCTGTTATAGGGTAGGTACGAAGGCAGCAGGCATTGAAATCGGGTTGGAATTAAGAAGGCCGCGGGTAACTCCCCATCTTCGGTCACGACGATAAATATTCCCTAAGTTTAATTTTCTCAAAATTATATGTAACAATACAGCTGCTTCTGCTCTATCTTATAAGCCCTTAATTGAGAATTACCTGTGTTAAGGTGATTTTATATAGGCGTTTGAAAACAGAGATTTTAGTGTTTTAAGCTCTCACTTAGGCGTCACCCTATTTCAATGCCCGCCGCCTTCGTAAACACCTTAGTTATAATAGATTTAGTCGCGATGATTTATAAAATAGTAAGGGATATATAAATTAAGAGAATAAGTAAGTAGGATTGAGTATAAAGGATATGGTTAAAAGTTTAAGTAAAATTAGGCCTTAAGGATACACTAAAAGTCCTATAAATGGCTTGAAGGCTATATTTTTAGTGGTTAATACGCTATATTTTTAGGCCTTACATACTAGAATTATAGGCATTAGGATTCTGCCGCGTTTCACCGCCGATTACCGATCGTAACCGCTCAATCGCAATCAATGGCTATCCTCGCTTAATCGGCGATCGATCGCCGATTGGTCCGATTACCGACCGCACTGGGCCTGGGCTCGCCGGAGCAAAAGCGGTGTGGGATAACGTGAGCTTTAAAGCTGGGAAGCGCTGAGATGTCGAATCAGACGATATTGTATTGTAAAATCATGAATGTATTGATATCTAAGGAGGGAAGGATTGGAGGGCTGCCAGAACCCGAGATATGTGTACACAACCGTTGCCATAGCAACAACAGTCTCATCTGACACGAGATTCCGATAGTATTACATCAATTGCACAACTTCAACAGTGTCTTGAATATCTGACTTAACTTCGACTTGGCTAGCTAAAAAATTATGTAATTTTTTATTATGTAGCTCTGGATTGTTGTATAACAAGCTATAGCAGTTTAGATTTCAGCAATTAAATTTCGGTATACTCTAAGTTCTATTATGCCTAATGTACCTACTTCAGACTGGAGTAGTCCGAATTAGAGTACTGCAATTCGGATTACTCCTACCTGAAGTATAAATAAAGCGCGTACGCTATTCTATAGTACGTTAGGGCAAAATCCTTTAGATACAATTACTTTAAGATACAGTTACTTTAAGATACAGTTGTGATAGCTGGCACCATCACATGACCTGTTTGCGGCTGGAACCGGTGGACGGTCGTGCAGGGGTCGACCCCAGTACCATAAAAGTCGAGGCTTACCCTCTTCCTTTCCTTTCCTTCTTTCTGTAGCTTAGTATTTTACAATACACCGAACTCCGCGCTTCAGACCTTTGCATCGATCCCGCCGTCACAACAGTATTTCTGTGACGGCCCCTGGCCCTGGCTGTCACTTGCTATCTCTCAGACCCCTTCTCACTTGCCTAGCGCGGCTTGGTACAGCGCCTATATCTAAGCTTGAGCTCTTCCCAGAGTTCTGCTTCTTCTTCTCTCCTTAGCTTAGTTTTCTCTCGTCTTAGTGCGAATACCATCATGCTCTTCTTGAGGCCTCTGTGTGGTGCCGTGACAATTTCAAGCCAGGGTAATCGTAGCTATATTACGTCAATTAGGGCAGCTAATCATGCGGCAAATAGGCGGGGTTCGAAATAAGTCCCTTTCTTATAGGCCTAGGAGCTAGAATAAGTTATACTTAGGATAGGGAGCCTGTTTTAACTACCCGGGACCTATTCTAGCGCCCTATTATTCTGCTCGCCAGAAGTTAACATTTTCTAGAGGACTATTAGGATATGTCCGGTCTTAGCATGAGGAGGGGTAAGCGAGAGTGAGCACAGGGTGAGGATGAGGTGAGGTGACGGTGAGCAGAGCAAAGCGGCGAGGGGTCTCGAGTGCGACGTCTAGCGCGCACATGGACGAGGTGAGGATTGAGGTGAAATCTTTACTAAATGGTTAAGGTTGTTAAAAGAGTAGCATCTGAGTCATAACCCACGTGACTCTCTGGTGCCTAATTGTCACTAGCTCTACTCCGTTGTATATATAGCCCTAGAGTCACTACTTTCTGAATGTCAAGCTGCTTTCACATCATACAATTCCGACCTCGCAAGAGTTGTGAACTGAGAAATTCCCTGATGCTGCAATCACCACTGAATACTATATCACCACTTCGGTAAGCGAGAGTTGTTTCGAAGCTCGCTTCCATTGTTGGAGGGTATATATGATAAAATAGGGAATTATGCTTCCACATACGACCACAGACTGAGGAGACCTGGGCATCCCGTCCGCTCTGCCATACATAAGCCTCAGATCGGCAGATTAGTAGTTGAGTCGGTGACGATCAGCGAATACCTGCTGTTGTATGTTTTTGGTTTTTATTTTTACCCTCTTAACATAATTTTTAATTTCTTCGGATGAGGCTGAAGAGCTGGGAGTTGTTCGTGGTTGAGGGCGTTGAGGCCTTTCTTATTTTCTAATTGCCCTTTCGCAGAAGCAGGTGGCGCCACAGAGGTCTTGGTGCTTCGCATACATGTTCAGAAAATGAGCAGATAGCATGTATGGTTCAAATGAATGCCTCCAAATTGCATCAGTGAAGAAGCGCACCACTTCCAGCCTCCATATGAGAATCACATTCGATATTTCAGGGCGGGCAGGCTGACTCTAAAGAGTGAGGCGGGCGAAGCATCCAACATTCCGGTTCGAGCTAACCACCATCCTTTGCCATTGCTTGACAGAAAATAACTGGCGTGACGATACTACGCTGTGTGAGCAAATTATCCTCGTCGTGCGTCTAAACCCAGAGTTAAGTTTATGTTTTAGTTAGGGAGCAGTGATGGTGCGCCTCTCGCATGTAGACCTCTACTAAAACTTGAATATTGATATTCCAGAATCCTCGTGTGTCCCATCCTTCCTCCCTCGTCTTCTTTTTTTGGAACTATCTCAAACTGAATCCCCTACATTTTATGCAAGCACCAGGCTTCTTTCCGAAAGCCTCACCGCCTGAAGTACATTCTACATCCTGGATAGAACCTAATTATTTATACCTTGGGCCGTTTTGAATCTCTTCAACAGACATTCCGGGAAAAGCATTTGCCGGCCAAGATCCACAGGAGGAATTCCATTTGGACTATTTCTTTTTGTATGTCTATTTCATTCTTGTTCCCCGGGTGCTCCGCTTTCAAAATCATGGCCTCAAGGACCCTGGTTCAGCAGGACATTGGATGCAGACATCCCATGGCTAACCGTACTGGATTCCCAGAGTCTTCAAGAAGGACCCTCGTCCAGCCGGACTATGGATATGGCAGTTCACATGAAAATAGAAGCATAGAATTCTCGAAAAGGTAAGATGACTCGTGATGCTCGATATTGCAAATCCCGCCAACTTTGAGACAACAGTCTACACGATAGGACAGATGCGCCCCTCGAACACTTCGTGACGCTTTGGGATATCGAGATCTCAAAATCAGCCCTCAGTCCCAACATGACGACTGCATCAATTGTTAGCACTAATTACGATGCCACTACTTTGAGAGAAGATTCACCATTGAATGGGTTTCTCTCTGCCTTTGAGAACTACCACTGTACTTGGTTATGTTCAACAGATATTGGACGGCAAAACCAATCGATTCTTCATCCGCATGACGAGATCCTCTTAACATACAAACAGTTGCACAATCGGATAGAACAGATAAACGCTTCATTGTTCCTCAATCGCCGACTATTATTGAGCGTTCGTCGTCTTCTTCGTCCTCTTCGTTTTCACCTAACGCAGGCTCTGTCACAGAGACGGCTGGCCGGAAGTCTTCGAATAGCAGCGCGTCTCCCGTCATGCATGATTGTCAACTTTGCAATCGTTCATTCTCCAAGCAAAATCAGCTCAAGCACATCCTCGACCCAATTATTCTAAGAACCTATTCGCTAATAAAGCGCAGCAAGCACTTGCGTACACGACACTTCCGACCATACAAGTGCCCAGAGCCCACTTGCAACTATCACACGACTGGCTTCGGTAAGAGAACCGACTTGGAGAGACACAAGACACGCAACCACTCAAGAGAATTTCCTGCGACCTTGTTTGGCTGTCGTCGTGCTTTTTGCCCTCTGTCCGATGTGGGGTTTCCACGGAAAGATAATTGCAAGCGTGATATTGAGAGGCAACACGGTGACTTGCCGCCGAAGGTTTTGGGGCATGCATCGGGGAAAGGAAAAGAAGATTGCATCATCTGGTATGGAAAAGAATGTGAGCGGAAGATTCGAGGTACAGGTGATATCAATTCGGCACACGATATTGTGTACCACTGGGCAACTTAAAGATCAGGTCCAGAATAGGGAGGTTGTATTCAGATCAATGTCTCCAGATCCTGATAGCTTTGTCTTTTCCACCACTTCCAACCTTTTGCCCATCCGGACTCCAATCTACGGCATAGACCTCATCTTTATGTCCTGGGAGGTCTAGAAGGTGGGTTAGAATATCGATATCTCATACTTGAGTGCTGTGTCCAACTTACCGACAGATAATTTGTGCGTCCGCATATCCCATACTTTCAAGGTCGTATCCTTGCTCCCGGTGACCAGCAACCTCGAATCGGGACTGAAAGCACACTGATACACTGGAGCAACATGACCTCGCAATGTGTTGATGAACTTTCCATCTCTCGCATTCCAAATCTTGGTATGGTTGTCGAATCCAGACGACGCAATCAGGAGACCATCTGGTGAGAATGTAACATGATTGACTTGCTTCTGATGCCCGAGCATTCGTGCAACTGGTTTTATTCCTTTCGAAGGCTCCCAAAGATACATCGTAAAGTCATCGCTGGCGGACACCAATCTTTCAACAACCTCCCCTTGTATCGTCGCTGCCTTCAAAAATCTTTCTTTCGATTTTGCAACCTTGCCCTCTTCCGAATCTGGAATCTTTCCAGTGTGGTCGTGGTATGCAGTTCGAATAACGAAGTCCGTGGAGAGGGCAAGATGATTGACCCAGTGAGCATGCGAGTTGAGCGAATGTGCGAGAGTTCCGTCCTTCGCATGCCAGACCTTCACAGTCTTGTCTTGCGATGAGGAGTATATCAAACCAGTCCCTCCCCACTTCACGCAAGACACTGATCCTTTATGTCCACTCAACACCATCTCAATCGTCTGCTGATTCGTCGACCATATTCGTACCGTCGCATCTTTTGACGCCGATGCCAATCGTGGTTCTCCAGGCTTTTGAACATGGTGCGGCTCCCACGACAAACTCGTCACCCACTTGGTATGTCCCTTCATTGGGTTTCCCAATTGCTTGCCGGTCTTCGGATCCCACAGCCGTACGGTATTATCCATGCTACCTGTAGAAATCTTAGATTCATCTGGCGACCAACTAACTGCCAGCACCCAACTCGTATGTCCCTTCAACGTATGCACCGGAGTTCCAGTATCACAGTCCCATATCCGCGCTGTGTTGTCTCCGCTTCCACTGACCATCCTTGAAGAAGTTCTGGGAGAGAATTGTGTAGCTAGAATAGCTTCGCCATGACCGGGTATTGTTGACGCACATCTCGAAACTGCTTGAACTCTGAATACTGCTTGGGGAGCTGCAGAGATGTTCTGAACTTCTTCTGTGCTTATCAACCCAGGACTGATCAGGGCCTTCCATATATTTGTGGGAAATGCGGTAGTAATTGGCTCGGAGCTTTTCTTGTCTGGAACTGGGAGTGTGAATCGGTAGGGAATGTATTCGGAAGAGTCCTATTTGAGTCAGTGCCTTGTCAGGCAGCCGGTGGGCTCGGTACTCACATTTCCTTGCAGAGTATTTAAGAGAAGTTCTAAGTTCTTTGGATTTGCATCTGCAACAGGAACCAAGATTGGTCCTTGTCCAATTGGAAGACCTGTGGTTTCGTCGAAGAATTGCAGTCGTAGACTGCCAGCATCACTGGGAATCTCCTCGATATCTTGCTGCTCTCTAGCTCGGTCTGCCGCATCCGTTCTTTGCCTTTTGCTTGGTGGGGGTAGGACTGTCGCCATTTTGGACTTGAAGTTGACGATTGAGATGAGGCGAAGAATTTATTTTCTTCTCAGCCTTGCGCTAAGTACGGCAGCCTTTTGCTCCTTCGGCTACCGTACAGGTCTACAAACATCTTTCTTTCTTGAACATCTACATCACAACCCTTCAAAGACACTGCCATCGACGTGGTACCCGTTGATGAGTTTTGATATCCTGATTAATCTTCAGCACTAGCAGATCTCCTTGGGAGGTCCTGGACAATGGCTACGTCTACCCCAAGACCTTCAACCTCCCACAGCACTCGGACAACTTCTACATCCTACCCCTCATATCAGAATGGATATGCAACTTCGACTTCTCAACCTGCTCGAACGAGCACTGCTCATGCTACCCGTCTAAGTACTGGTACTGGCCGTAGATCTCGAGCAGGATCCGTCATAGGAGGCGGCGAAGCCCAAAAAATCATTTGTGCCGTCAGCGAAGGCCGAGGAATCTCTCCAACCGTTGGACTGGCCTTCGTCAACATTTCTACTGGCGAGGCAGTCCTCAGTCAAATATGTGATAATCAATTCTATGCCAAAACACTCAACAAGCTCCAAGTCTTCAAGCCTACCGAAATTCTCATTGTATCCACATCTGGGCCACCGAATCCCAAGTCGAAGATGTATCATATTATTGAAGAGAACATCCTGGGAGCTACCATTATCACTGTTGATCGTAGGTATTGGTCGGAAGCTGCAGGGCTGGAGTACATCCAGCAGCTCGCGTTTGGCGAGGATGTCGAGGCAATTAAAGTTGCAATTGGAGGCAATTACTTTGCGACATGCTCTTTCGCGGCTGTATGTCGAGATTCTTCTCCCAATTCCTCTCGTCTCTTTCTAACATGGACAATCTATTAGGCAGTTAAGTACATTGATCTGAGTCTCTCCTTGACTTTTGCCTTCCATTCCCTTCGCATTAAGTACCAGCCATCCGAAGGAACAATGATGATCGGCCTCTCAACAATCCAATCGATGGAGCTAATTCAAAATGTCCAGAATGCGAAGTCAAAGGACTGCCTCTTCGGGCTCCTGAACGAAACATTGACACCCATGGGAGCTCGAATGCTCAGAAGCTTCATCCTCCAGCCTTCTACACAAGCAGGTGTACTCAACCAGCGTTATGATGCCGTTGAAGAGTTGAGTATCAAGGAGGATATGTTCCTTCAAACCCGACAAGGTATATCGCCAGCTATCCTTTCGCTCTTCGACACTAACTGGACTGCCACAGCCCTCAAGTCTTTCCAAGATGTTGAAAAGCTTTTAACCAGCGTTTGTCTTCTCATCGAATTTTTATCGTCCTTGCTGACTTGCATAGCTCATCCTTGTCCTCAAGAAACCCGACATACGCCACAGTGAGCAGTCCATCAACAATATCCTCGTGCTGAAGAGCTTCGTTCAGTCTATTACTCCCATTTTTGAAGCACTTACAGGCTCCAGTTCAGAATTGCTTACCCTCATCAGAGAGAACTGTCGCCCCGAGAACATAAATCCAACAGTACAGCTGATCAGCGAGGTTATCAATGACGACGTAACATACCAAAAGACACCTCTGGATTTGCGGAACCAAAGGACATATGCAGTGAAGGTACGATTCCCATCTTGCAAACCTGCCACTGAGCGCTGACATTTCCACAGTCTGGTGTCAGTGGACTACTTGATGTCGCACGCCAGACGTTCAAAGAAGCCACCGAAGACGTTCACCAGCATGTTACCGATATGAATCGTACGTCTATCCGTCATTGAATTTCTTGATTCTGACTGTGCGACAGAGAGATATGAAATGCAAGCAGAAACGAAGTACGATAACTCCCGTCGTTACTGGCTTCGAATCTGCGAGAGCGATTTCGACGGCCGAACACTGCCAGAAGTCTTGGTCAATCGGTACCGTAAGAAGGGTTCCATCGAGTGTCAGACACTGGACCTCATGAAGTTGAACCAGAGGATCGAAGATGCTCACCAGGAAGTTGTGCTTATGAGCGACAAGACAATCACGGACCTGCTTGATAATGTCAGAGGCGAAATTTCAACCCTCTTTCGAGTCTGCGAAAGTATTGCGATGCTAGACGTGATTGCAGCCTTTGGTCAATTGGTAACCACGGCCAAGAACGGCGAATACGTCAGACCAGAACTCACTGATTGTCTCGTGATCAAATCTGGCCGCCACCCGGTCCGAGAAGTGGTATGCCGAAGTCCTCCTTGGTCAGTCACAGGCCGTTGTTAATATTTCAGTAGGCTCACAAAGAAAAGTTCGTTCCAAATGATGTATATGCAGCCCAGCAAGCCCGATTCCAGATCATTACAGGCTGCAACATGAGTGGCAAGAGTACATACATTCGATCGATCGCACTCATGACAGTAATGGCTCAGATTGGCTGCTATGTACCGGCCGCGTATGCTTCGTTCCCGCTCATTCATCAGTTGTTTGCCCGAGTTTCCGTAGATGACAATATCGAAGCCAACATCTCGACTTTCGCCGCCGAAATGAGAGAGACTGCTTTTATCTTGAGGCAAGACCCGCACTGATGTTTTGGCTTCTCCACATAGATTAATTTCTGGGTGCTAGGAATATCGACAGGCACAGCATGGCCATCATTGACGAACTTGGTCGAGGAACAAGCTCACAGGATGGTCTTGCGATTGCCTTGAGCATCGCAGAAGCCTTGGTCGAAAGTAGGGCAATGGTTTGGTTTGCTACGCATTTCCATGAACTTCGTAAGACGGAGTCACCCCTTCAATCCAAGCTCATGTGCTGATCTGAATAGCACAAATCATGTCGGAGCGAGCCGGCGTAATCAATATGCATCTTGCGGTCGACATGAGCGAGGATAACACAATGACCATGCTCTACAAGATCGACGAAGGATTTGTCCAAGAAGAACACTATGGACTAGCTCTAGCTCGGGTTGTTCACTTGCCACCGCAAGTGCTGGAGGTAGCTGAGGAGGTTTCCGAGGCTCTCACTGTCCAAGCAGCAGCGAAAAAGAAATCGTCTAAGGCATTCGCACTTGCTAAGAGGAGGAAGCTTGTTCTCAGCTTGAGGGAGACCTTGAAGCAGGCCGAAAGCAGTCCGATGGAGGGCAAGATTTTATTGAGTTGGCTGAAAAAGTTGCAGGAAGAGTTTGTTCTTCGCATGGAACAGATTGAGATTGATGTGGCTAGCAGTGATGCAGAGGAAACGGCTGTGGATGAGGAGGAGGATGGCCCGGAAGTGGAAGAGCAATCTGAAGCCCACACCACTGATCTGCAGGAGTAGGTGACTGTCTGATCTCTAGCATTTGTCTTTGCAGTCTCAAGCTTCTCCTATTTGTAAAATAGCACCCATACGATACCAAGAATAAATGAACAAATGAGCTATTTAAGTTTCAAGTGTCTCACTTGCAGCTTTCGGTTTCATTTCTAGGTATAGAATGTAGCGTGAAGCTTCTTGGTCTATTATATGAATGCGCTGGAAGAGGGCAAGGACCCTTCCGCAGTCCGAATCGAAAAACCCAATCCTCAAGGGGTACAAGGGAATTGAAAGCCCTTATTCACTCAACCAGGTCCATTGATCGTCTTTGATCCTCGCAGCCTCTCTCGCGTCTTTGGGCACCATATGTTCTCTCAATAAAAACAGAATTTTTGACCCTCTTCAATTAGCAGTACTCACAAACAATAAATTCCTCACTTTCTCAGTGACTTGCAAAATTCTTCAATCGACGGCGATTTCAAGCATTTGAAAGGCGAAGATATGTTTCCAGAAATCCGAGTGACATGAAATATCTGACCAGAAATTGACTTTATCAGATCGACAAACTTGCTCATTGAAACAAAGATGAGTTCTTTTTGATTCTTTCTTGCAATAAAGTAAGTCAAACCTCCTCATCAAGGATGAAGATTGATTGCTGACTATTTGCTGAAGTTCACATTCCAGACCACCAAAATGGCGGCATACAGCTCACCGCTAATTAAGCTCGACACGTAAGATACCATATTTACTCACTTTACTGTAGAGAACGAAGCTGACAAGTCTTTAGAAAACTCGGCACTCAAATGGTCACCATCTTCGTGGGCAAGAAGCGAAAAGAATTTGGCGTTTACAAGAAACTGCTTTGCGACGCCTCCGACTTCTTCGCCAGGGCCTTTAACAGTCAATTTAGGGAAGGTGTCGAAAACATCATGTGTCTTCCTGGAGATCCTCCGGCAAGCTTCAGTCTCCTGGTCGAATGGTTACACCCGCGGCAGTTTGCCAGACAGAAACTCCGAGCAACACTTGCAGGACTTCTACCACCTTTATCTGTTCGCAGAGAGGATCCTCCATACTACCTTGAAGGACGATACGATGGACATGATTCAAGATACCTGCTCTAAATGTGAGTAGTACGTCGACATCGAACTTGTCCGGAAAGTCTACGAGTGACTCTGGCTGGTTGTCCACTTCACAACTTCTGCGTCTACCTGACAATCTACCAGTACACCGAAGATCTGAAGATGCGAATGCAGTTGCTGACGGCTTTGTGGATCCCGGAGAGGCTGAGCACAACATTCGCAGGGATCATATTGAATTCTTTGAGGTCTTCTTTGAGCAGTTTGAGACTGAATTCACTAGATATGATAGAGTGGATCCTAGAATTCGAGATGAGGGTAATGATGATGAGAGGTGTCTCTTTCATTGCCATAGGCGAGAGAACCGATGCCGCGGGTGGGATGCGAGAGGGAAAGGTCAAGCGGAGGCTGGGTTGGTGGTTTGGAGGAGGGTGAGGGTGAGGATGCTGAAGATGATGCGGATGATTGGGCATTGTGAAAACAGATTTGAAGTGGGGCTGGAGTGTCAACACTGACGAGAGCAAGGTGCGTTTCATAGGTAGGGACAATGGGAGTTGACAAGCAAAGTCCTGTCAGTGTCTGGCAAAGGAACTTACTACCGTTGGTGAGGGCGGGAATATGGACATGTCAATGGAATCGCCATGCACATTGGTTATTGGAGAGCCAGAACTACTTTATCAACAATTGAGTATACTCAATAAACACTGCAGGTGAGCCATCAGCGCCTTTGCACACTTTCCAATTCCAACATCCTAAGCCACAATATAGCTGTCCGTCATCTGCGGCAACGCATTGAGCGCGCCGATATCATCTAAGCCACCTACATCCTTGTAATCATCCAAATGGCGCTTCAACTTCATGAGGGGCCACATTCCCTTCTCCTCGTCTCACTCGGGTATCTCCTCACTAATATGCAGTCGCTAGTACTTCTTCACCACCGTGGCTGGTGCAAACGTATTGATGAGCGTGCGGAACAGGATCTGAAAACTGACGTCGCGCCTCTCTGGGACGCCGCGAAATATTTGAACCAGCTTTAGACGTACTTTTGAAACCGGCAATTTTCAAGCAGGTCTTCAAAAACACCAAAAACCTTCAGAGCATTGCAGGGATTCTGCATCTATATGCTGTCTTTTAAATACACCGAAAAGAGGGCCTATAAGTATCCCTGCAAGAAGGTCAACGGGCCCTCATATTCGACGAAGGGGATATGGAGGACATCTGGGAGCAGAATGAGAGAACAGTGCTGGGTAGATAAGCCCTCGAAGGCTTGGGATGAGGTAAGTGAACGAACTTGATCGTTTGTGATTAAGAGATGGCTCCACCTCGTTGAGAATCAGAGATTCAAAACTTTTCCGTACTAAAGTCCCAATTATCCTTTTCAATTTAAGCAAACCAGCTCACTCTAGATAGCAGACTCCGCAGTCCGGCCTTCCTTACCCACAGAAATCCAACCGCACTTCCAACCCCACCACGATCTCCCTTGCCCACCTTCTGCTCTCTATCTTCAATACCGTATCAACCAAACCCACGATCTGCATCAGAACTTCCCCCAAAGGCAGACCTCCTCTTCAACAGGCCTGTTCCTTCCCAGCGTAATCATAGCGCCTAGTTTATTCTAATCGCTTGTTTGCCAAAGTTAGAGTGATCAATGTGTTCAGATTAGTGCTGAGTGAATCATAACCCACGGCCTCATCTTCTGTTCCTCGATTGAATTGGCTTGATACAGAAGTCCACCTCGTAGCAATTCACTCAGAGAATGGCGTTTTCTTCTACAATGATCCCTTCAGCTTCCAACTTCCAACCTTTCCTCCTCCTTCTAAGTCTAAATTAACCTCTTTCTCTATCGACTTCGAGCACAAAGTTCTTCTCTGCAACAGGTGACGAACGAGGAAATCTGAACCGTCAAAGACCCAGTGCTGACTTCCAATAGCGGTTGGCAGCAGAAGCTCGTCCGCTAGACAGCAACACTCAACATTCGTCTTCTGGCCGATACTTACTCCTCCTCTTAACCCGAAGCTACTCCGTGACCAACTCGACCCGCACATTCAAAGCGTTACCGACTATGAATTTCCTCGGAAATCGCTTATTTCAAACCAGCGATCCTCGCCTCCAAGTCTTCGAGATGTCTTCGCTCGGAGAGTAAGATCCCTTTCGGCCCTTCGATGGAGATAATGGCCCGCTGACATTCCCCGCACAGAACCATCGGAACCAAGCTGGTCACACCCTACGTGGGCCCCACACGCAAGAAATTCGTCGCCCACGAAGACCTGATTTGTCAATCGTCCGAATTCTCCCGTGCCGACTTCCGCGGTGGATACAAAGAGGGCGAAGAAAGCAGCTTAGATCTCCCAAAAGATACCCTGGTGCTTTTTCCCTACTTATCGATTGGATCTACCGATCTAAGCTCCCGAAAGCTAGCAACCCCGCCCCCGTTGAGAATCTCTACGAGCTCTACTACCTCGGCGAGAAACTCCTTAATGAACTACTCAACAATGTCATGGATCAGATCCAAGACATATCGCTGGAGACCGACCTGCAACCTGCTGATTCTCTTATACTAAGGATCTTTGAGAAGACACTTGAAAAAGTCGCCTTTGAGAACTACTCCATTTATGTCCAGGTTTACAAGATTTTGAAGATGTGGGAAGCAACTGATAAAGAGGACTCAGTGTGCAAAGTGAGTGGGTACTGAGTCTTGGAAACGCCAGTATGGATGCTTTCAAGAAATTCTTTGAACTTTTTGAGTACCTGCACAAATATGACGGATTGAATGACCTACGAACTCGAAATGCAAACGATGAGGCCGATTGTTGCTTCTTCCACTGCAATGCCGAAGAGGAGAAATATCACCTGTATTGCCCTCCCAAGAGCATGAAGCGACCAAAACCACCTTCGGCAATGCGAACTAATTAAAAGCAATGAATCGACATTGGTAGAACCCAAACTTACCTGGCTGAGGATGGAGGAAATCGCATATATGGCGTTCACTTGGAATAAGAGTGCTAGACTGTAATTGATCATCTGCGATCACGATCATAGACAGCTCCGGGTTCTTAGAAAGCCCCAAAAATTCAAAACTTATCGACCCTTGCAAAAAGCCCCAAGATTCTCTAAGAAACGAAGTGCTTGAAGGCCTTCTACTAAATTGACCTTAGTTAACTCTCCTTCCTTTCCCAGGTTCTCTCCAAATCGTACTCCCTTTCTTTTCCGATTCTTCTCCGCTCACGTCTTCCCGCCCACCGCCGCACCAACTTCAGAAAGTCTCGAGGCACTTGCAAATCAACGACCCCTTTTCAATAAATTACGATTTCTTTCTACTCCTATTCTGCCGCTCCCGCTCCACGTTAGAAAATCTCCCACTCATTGCCCAAGCTCAAGCAAAACGCAAACACCAACGCTAGATTTATGCTCATGTGGCTTCATTCCAAACTCTCCAAGTAATCTTCTCCACCGCAGACAAGCAAAGAAAATAAATACACCAAATACTAAGAACAGCAAAACATGACCGCTAATTCCAGACACAGGTACTCAAAAGTCGAGTTCGTGACTTCGTTTACGATTCGTAAATACGCAGGGCAGTGTGGAAGGCACGCACGCAGGGTGCTCGAGGACGTAGAGGAAGAAGGATTTGGTATCGTAGTCTATAACTCTCTCGTAATAAGAACGCCCGCCCTATTCATACCCATCCCAATTCATGCCAGCCAGTCAGTCAGCCAATTTGCGCATCTCGTTTCCGTAGCACCCCCTTTATAAAACCCCTACTCTCCCCCCAATGAATGTTACACCTTCTCATCCATCTCCTTCTCCCAATATGGGATCGCTACTCCATCCTTAGGATATTTCCCCATCATTTCTAGTTAGTGCATTCGTTCATTCAAGGACTCGCCGGCCCCTTCATGTCCATATCCTCTGCAAACGGAATGGCATCAGCTGGCCGCTGCGCAATTACTTCTCGCGCATAGAACTCGACTAGCATCGTTCCGTACGCTTCTAATTCCTCGACGGGAACGGAGAGGCGGAAGTCGTTTAGGAGGAGGAATTGGAGTTCTAGGTGGTTCAGTTCGGCGAGGGGGAGACCGCCGACCTATTCATCACATATCAGCTTCTAGTTCTTTATTTCTGGGTGACTTGGAAGAGGGAAAGGAACGTACCTTAGCATAACGAGAATTAGTATAAAACACATCCGAAAAGAACTTGCTCGCACATGTAACCCCCGCAATAACCAGCCTATGGATATTAAAGCTATCGACTACAAAAAAATGGCTGAGCGGGAACTGCATGGGATCCGAATCTGAAGTCGGAGTTACAGCTGGTGCATGCGAATACTGCGCCTTTTCCAGATCCTCCTTGATTTCCGGCACGCTTCTCGAAGTTGCCGGCATCGGCGGACTATCTGCTAGATCTGATCCGTCTGCTGAATAGGAGGTGGAAGGTCGCGAGTTCTCTTGCTCCATGGAATCCCGGCGTAGGACTTGCATGGGAGCTGCGTTTACCCGCTCGGTCATCCGGTCGAAGTAGACGAGCAGCGAGAGGAAGACTTCATAGGTTGTGGGACAGTATTTGTGTATGCGGCTCAGATAACTGAGGATTGTAATGCTGGGGACGTTCTTTCCGTGGAAGGCCAAAACGCTCGATGATAGCCCAGTCATATTCACTGTATTTTCGTTAGAGGGTAATGGACGGTGGAGATTCTCGTGTTGGCGGTCATTTGTTGTGGTGATTTTTGTGAGAAGCCCTGCTACCATCTCAATGATATCCGAGATAGGCATCCCGCTAATCTCATATTTCAATGCCGGATCATCTGCTGTTCGCCGCCGGCCTGGTTGTCCTCTGGATGAACTGTATTCCTCCATTGCAAAGCTTTGAATGTGCGCCAAATCCCGGACTTTGATTGTTGTTCCTCCATGTCTCGTCACGTCTTCTAAGGATCTCGCGGAACGGGGTATCGGCGGTGCTGCCATGGGGCCTCCCGCTTTAACTTTCGAATCTGCTTCTGCATCTTGTGGTTCTCGTGTATACGGCGAGGACGCAAGGGGGGAGTATTGTTGGCTCCCAAACTGCTGTCTAGTATAAGACCCAGGGTTAGGACTCGAGCTCGAAGGCGGAGACGGGGGTTCCGTCTTCACTGACGATGCTCCCACAACATCTTCCTGCTCCTGATACGTCGCTCTCGAATGTGTGCTCGATGGAGGCGTGCCTGTTGCTGCGACTGAGGGAACGGCTTGTGGTTGAGGCCGGGGTCGAGGACTGGGAGGGACTTCGGTGCGTGACTTGGATCGTTGGCGATATGATTCAGCTGGAGATCGCTGTGAGCCAGACCCGGCTATCATTGTATGATGATGGTGGTGAAAGCGGGAGGAGTCTGGTCCGAAATCGCTGATCACCTCGGCCATATCAGCCTACTGTGCGTGTGGTTGGAGAAAGAAACTGTTAAGGCGCAATTAGTTTATTGCCCGAGACTGGTTGATCGTTGGCGCGACACGAAGACATATGAGAAGGTGGGTCAGAGATCTTGTGCGCGGAAACATTAGAAGATTCTTCTGCGTTTGTTTGCTGGTGTGCGGGAGGTGGAGGGTCACTAATCGTGTCGAGGCTCTGTGTTGATGAACTACCCGCGAGAGTTGGTCGTGATTCACTTGACGAACGACTGCAGGATATGACAGTATGAATCCGCCTCAACTTGGAAGTCCCAATCATCTTCTGAGATCTTACTGAATCAAATCACTGAATAGGCACTCCAAACGCCTATGTCGTGGGGGTTCGGGGGGACAGCACGGGGGTTTGATGGTGGTAGGTATCCAAGACTTCACCGGCAACCAAAAGGCTTCAGCTCACCTGCAGCATTCCTATCTTTCTTTGTGATGCGGATAAGATAACTCCCAAGCTCTTCTAAGTTGCTGCTTCGTGGAATCGGCGTTGGTCGTCGATATCGCGGCGGATCTGTTTCTTGGAGGTATCTTTTTGGCAGCCTCCGTCCGAGGAATAGAGGGCCGCGCTTAACCAAGTGTCAAGACAAGGCGAGGCGCAGAGTACGTCAACGAAGGCAAACACACTGTGGATCCTGCACAGCGCTGGACGAATGATAAAAACGCAGATAAATAAGTACGTAAAGGTAAAAAATTGGTAATTAATAGACAAGAAAATGTATGATCGTCCGGATATCTGTCTTTTTCTTGTACTTGCTTGTGCAATCAAAAAATGCAGGCAGAATAATAATAATACCGCCACGATTTATTTCTGGCGTATTGTTGTTTTAGGTTAGAGACACATGAAAGAGCCGTTGGAAATCGTTCAATTAAATTGAGAGAGGCTGACACGAGGCAACGCTCGGGCAGATCAAGAATCCGTCGAACCGGGTCAGACCAAGTCAGTGATTCTTGTACGACTTTACCAGCAATGAACTCCCGTGCTCTAAGTCCACTTGTTCCAAAATGTCGAATCTACGTCGGTGGCTCTTGAGTATTTTGCTTTTTGGGAAATAGACAAATAGGACCATTCCCGGTCATGCAATCCAATGGATTCATCCATGTTCACCGCCGCGTTGACGATCCCATCATTCCTGACCGCCACTCAGCCCCGCAAGACGAACAGATTGCGCACCAAACTCCATGCCATTAATGCTCTGATCTATCGTACATTCAGCCCATCTATTGATGACGAACAGCATACTGAGTATCCGGGAGATACAAATGTCTATTTGCACCCTTCGCCGTCAAAACTACCATTCTGATAACACCGCCAGAGCTTCCATCCCACTTGATCGCCTCCTGTAATGCGCCCTTTACGAAACTAACTGCTTCTTCCTCGTTCATTCCCTCCTTCCAGTTCGCATCACAGTATCCGTAGATATAAGTCGAGCCTGACCCACCGATGGCGTACGATTGCTTGTGTAATGAACCTCCCAAGGGAATCGAGTAGACCTGGCCTCCGTGTCGCTCATCCCAGCCTGCAATGATCAAACCAGCACTGTTCCCCATTAGCTTCCCTTCCAATCATCCAGACCATGATATAGAAATACCTTAATCGATCCTTGTTCTCGTAGCACAACTCCTGAAACATCGCCGCCGCCGTTTGCGTGGTAGGTTGTCTGCCATTCTGAATAGCATACATGCCCAGCTGGTAATGAACGATATCTGCAACCGCCTGTGTGTCCGCCGCAGAGCCTGATCGACAGCACCAGATCGTGTCGTGGACTTGGGTGAGCTTGTCGGTAACTCGGTTTGCGATGTATGCACCGGTCGTGGTTCTACTATCCGCTCCTGTTATTGGTGATATCAGCCGCCAGTCATATATCTGACGCTATTCGGGAGGAACAAACCCAGAATAACACCATCCTTGAAGTTGATCGCCATGCTGGTTGACTGTCAGTTATGGTCAAGGTGGTTGTGTAAGGCCGATCTTACATCGAGGTCCCTAAGCTGGGAGAAGTCAGTAATTATCTAGTGATCAAAGATAGGAAGCTCGTACTTGACTTCACCCTTCTTCAAGCGGTCCATATCGATGTGAATGCCATCTTGCAGGAGCTCCAGTTAGCTATTGACCTTGAAATGGAGCTTGTTTTTGAGAGTATGCTACCTTCATTCAGCATTCCTGATGTTCCGAACTCCATCTTGAAGGTTGGGGTATCGTAATGGCGTAGTAGGAAGACTCGTACAATTCGTAAGGGGAGAAAATTGTTTGACAGCGTCGTTGAGGGAGTGCCCTTGTGTTGCAACTCAAAGCTCAGGCAGCGGTAAACGCGACGCAAGGCTTTGAGATCACGTGTGCGGCCGCTCTAAGCGATCGCCTCCTATTTCAGCTTCGAGCAAACACCTTTCGAAGGTATTCATATATTCAAATAAGACTTTTTATGGTTGACAACTATAGAATCGCGCAACATTCTGTGGCTCTGCTACAGTGCATCTCCGATAACTATCTCTCGAGACAGTTGGGGAGGCAAGCACTAGTTCCCTTGGATAGTTCTCACCGGAGAACTATTACTACGATCGAGCCCCCAAGGAACCCGGTAGAAGAGGAACGAGTCCAAAAGGCCAGAACAAGAATGAATTTCCTTTGCTTTTGTGATTTTCTGTTTAGATTGACTTGATATTCTTTTGCGTTCTTTTTTGACTTAAGTTTTAGCATCGTCGTCTCTTATTTCGCGAACTCGCTTGGGAGTTTTGTCGGCGAGACAACTCGCGGCAAAGGTTCGGGCAGGTTCAGAAGATATCATTGTTCTGAAGGTCGATATGTACTCTCTCAAACTCCAAGAAATGATATCAATCTGATGTCCATGATCCGCTCCAAAACGCCATGCTTCGAACCACAGAGGCATCCTTAACCCAGTATTATACAGCTCCCATCTACCCCTCAAGCTCTTATCCACCTCTCGTCAACCTATTGCAGTCAGCACGATCCTCACATACCCAAGACGAAAGAACTCACCCTTCTTTATCCAACTCCAACGGCGTGAAACCCCTCTCCCCCTTCCCCTGCTTCCCATCAACCGGCCCATCCTCCGCACACCCACAGTCATAGAAATCCCCAATCTTACTACAATCAAAGATCGCCTTCTTCAAACTCTTATTAACCTCATTATGCACATGGCACGCCCAAGCCGCAGCCGTACTCCTTGTTGCAACCTGCGGCGGATACTTCTTCAATATCTGTTGGAAATGTCGCGCGCAGTCTCCACAGGGGTATAGGCGTGCGAAGAGGTGAATGTAGGATTTTAGGGCCGCGGAATCTTCTTCAGTGGGTTTGTCGGGGAATTTCGCCATCATTGTGTGCAGGACTTTCCAGGCTGCATTGCCGAGTTCGGCTCTGCGGACTATTAGCTGATGTAGATTGGTAAGGAGGAAGGGGAGGAGGCACTTCAAGGTGGCATTCTCGAGCTTCGGCGCACTGGCTGCTCCATGTAATAGACTTGGGTCAGCGGCGCCGATGGGATCTTGGTAGGAGGGCGCATAATCTGGATGTCTCGTCCCCTCTGCTTGATTGCGGAAAGTCAGGACAAACGTTATCCCTAGGAATGCTGATATAGTGATTATCATCAGCACCGTAAGATGCTGTCTCCGCGGCATCTTGAGGGTGTCTTGAGCACCGCAACGGGCCAGCCGGGTTTAGGCGTTGATGACTTTGCCTGGGTTTCGCAGATGTAAGCACTTGGAAAGGTCGGCGAGGTTGGATTTAGGGAAGGCTTTTGACAAAGAAGGGCATTGTTATCACGGAAGAGCCATAGGGACAGGGCTATTGAAAACCTTTTGCGTCCGTCGTCTTGATCAGATCATAAATCATCGGGAGATTTTAATGTGATTTGTCGTTTCATCTGGCCTTTTGGATCTGCCCCTAGTATATTTTTAACCTTGTCGGCATCCTGAGCTTGTGCAGGGGCTCATCTAGATCCCTGCCATTGCCCCGCCGATTGAGCTCCGACCCGGCACAAAAATATCTTGACCGCTGGCAACTTCCAGTCCTCCACTCTTTCTTCTCTCATTATTAAGACTATACTTCTCACGTTCCAACGTCCTCTCCTTCTTCACTCTTCTCAACCTCAACTTTCCCCAAAATGACATTCCCACCACCACCCGTCAACACCATTGACTGGAGCAATGTCGGCTTCAAAGTCCGCGAAGGTAATTCCCCCACCATCTGATGACTTCCCCTCAGTCTGTTCTCCAATCGTGCACTCACTAACACCCCTCAGTCAACGGACACATAGAATCCCACTATTCCGTCAAAACGGGCCAATGGAGTCCTCCCACCTTCATCACAGACCCCTACCTCCGCCTACACGGCATGGCGCCCGCCCTCAACTACGGCCAACAAGCCTACGAAGGCATGAAAGCATTCCGCTCCCCCTCCAACACCATAACCATCTTCCGCCCAATCAACAACGCCAAACGGCTCGCGCACTCCGCATCCTTCGTCTCCATCCCTCCTGTCCCCGAATCACTATTCCTCGAATGCGTGCACACGGCCGTCTCCTTAAACGCTGCGTACGTCCCACCTCATGAGACTGGGGCTGCGATGTATATTCGCCCTCTTATCTTTGGGTCAAGTGCGCAATTGGGTCTGAATCCGCCGGAGGAATATACGTTTTGTGTTTATGTGCTGCCGGTCGGTGTGTACCATGGGGTGCATCCTGTTAAGGCGCTCATCTTGGAGGATTTCGACAGAAGCGCGCCTGATGGAACGGGGAGCGCGAAGGTGGGAGGAAATTATGCGCCGGTGCTGAGACATAGTGAGAAAGCTGCCAAGGCGGGGTATGGGATCACGCTGCATTTGGATAGTAAGACGAGGAGTGAGATCGATGAGTTTTCTACGAGTGGGTTTATTGGGGTTAAGAAGGAGGGAGAGACTGTTACGCTGGTGGTGCCGGATAGTAAGAATGTTATTCAGAGTGTGACGAGTGATTCTTGCTTAGAGATTGCGAAGAGCTTTGGATGGAAGACAGAGGTGCGCTCTGTAAGTCATTCCATTCTCCAACCCTCCACCACCAAAACACGTGCTAACATGATTTGCTTCTAGATCAAGTATGAAGAACTCCCCACCTTCTCCGAAGTCATGGCCGCAGGAACTGCCGCAGCACTCGTCCCAATCCGTTCCATCACCCGCCTCTCAGACAACAAAACCTCCACCTATATCCCAGAATCCTCCGAAGAGCCAGGGCCAATCTGCATGAAACTCCTCACCACTCTCAAAGGCATCCAATTGGGCAAGATCAAGGATACGTTTGGATGGAATAGCACGGTAGAGGAGGTCGATGTGAAGAAATATGCTGCTTGGGAACAAACGAATGGAGTTAATGGGGTGAATGTTGATAAGCTGTCTTGAAGTTTTAGTTGAATGAGAGGTGATTTTGATGCATTTAGAAAGGGGAGGTGGGCTTGGGTTGATGTAAGTGGATTTGGGGGTATTCGGCGTAATTGAAGAGGCGGCAAAAGTACCCTTGAAAAGTTCCTGGCATACACTTGAATATTGACCACAAATGCAAGAAGCTACCTGCCGTGCAAGATATTGATCACTCAAATTCGCTCAACGATTCCAATTCCGAGCTATTCGTCTCAATCTCTCAAATCAATCCGGCGACTGAAATTTGCCTATGCACGATCGAATTCCGGACCTCTATTCCATTCCTCATCGTCTTGCACCGTACCCTCCGAGCACGTCTCTGACGACCGATCTTCTTCCTCTCGAACCGTGACAAGTGCACGAGCCGCCCTAGTACATTCCTCTTCTTCGTCTTGCTTAGCTGTGTGAAGATCCTCAGCCAGATGCCTATACCAATATCAGCCCTTGACTCGTTCCAAGGTCCTGAAAATTCAATACCTTACCATTATTGCCGATACCCCCTAGTTGGCTTGGAAGAGCGTAGGTATCGTTGCACTAGTAGGATTCTCTTGTTGTTCTTGAGGCACTTCCAGTTGAATTTCGTTATTTCACTGCGTTGGACCTCGGCAGTGGGTAAGACAATCCGTACGAATTCGGAGGGAACAGAGTATCAGTCGATCATTCGTTCCTTTTCAGCAATTTGAAAAGATGTCCAGCCTTCTACCGCAGGGGAGGGAATTGATTGAATAGTTTGATGGCCTAGGAGGTATAAAAACCGTTCAATTCAACTGAGCGAACCAACGTACCTTCTTCAGGCAAGTGATATCATCCCTCAGGTCCCCCTTACCCCAAAACCAGGATAGCAAACCCCGGTTCCTCGTCGTCCTTCCTCTCTCCAAAATCCGATGGCCCCTCCAGCACCCCACATTTTAAAATCGCCTGTTCCCTCAGTTTATCATCGTCAATGAACTGACATCGTTCATGAAGACGACAGAGGCGACCGGTACTAAAGTCCTTACAGTGAGCTCTCTGTCTATGTCTTTTGCGCTATGGCTTGATGGGTGTGGCTTCCAGTCCTCCTCCTCCTCCTCGTCACTTGGTTTAGGGTTGATTTCATCGTCGTCGAGGACGCTTTGCTGAATCGCTGGCTCGAACTGAGCGAACGAATTCTCTTGATCGTCGGCGTGTAGTAGCTTCCTCCGCTTGGCCAGGGACTCGCTGTCGTCGTACCCGGAGAAGTGGTATTCCTGTGATAATCAATCGTTAAGCCTTTTTTTGAAGGTCGGTGGAAGCAAACCTCGCGCTCCAGGTGCTGATTCTCGTCGCCAGTACCCACCAAGACGCGTAACTCGTTGTCTCCCAGAGAGTTTGGCAGGGTGACATCCATGGGTTTTGAAATGTTCAAATTATTTGAACGATTTGAAAATCTGGAATGGGATCTCGAAAATTGCGGAAGAGATCCAAGATTTGAGAGCTTGGAATGAAATGAACCGATTGCAGATTGAACTGATGTCCAGGAAGTCATGTTAAATTTTGCGCTGGAGCACCCGATTGGCTCCTGCCAAAATAGGGGAGTGAAGTGTGACTAGGTTTCAGCGATTGAGTGGATTTGAAGTCCTCTAGAGTTCGCGTTATTGGTACCAACACCTTAAATCATTCCAAAAAGGAATGGCAGATAAATTATCTGGCAAGATGGTTTGGAAATCGACCATCGTTTGCACAAGGCAAGAAGGAACTGGTGTAAGGATCGAAAGAATCTTTCAGTCCTGGTCATGTAGGCAAATGGAGATAGGAGAGTCTAGTAAGCACCCTCGAACCTGCTGAAAATATCAATTTGATATCACACTACAAAAGAGAAGGCTCCATTGAGATTTTGCTCTGCAAGCTGATACATAATAAATTCCATGACCTTGCACCGTTCTTCCAAGACGAAGTGTGCAAACCTTCCACCCGACCCAAACCTGTTACAAGCAAAGTAAACCTCCGGAACCCCTCCAGTTCCCCTAACTTTGGATGCCAACTGTCTCGCTGTCTAGTCTCCCGAGAAGATTCATCTGCATGAGGCTTTTTCGGGCCTCGTCGCACTCGAGCTCTTTCCATTCGCAGTCCCCCTCTTCGCTGTACGAAAGGAACGAGATACCTCCTGGTGGGCTACATCGTGAGAATGATAATAGCAGACACTATTGGTACACTTGATATAGGAAGCATTGGGCAGTCCATTCCCTTTCAAATAAACAAAGTAATCTACCACGAAGTCGTTTTGATCTTTGCAGATACCTCTTATGCCTTCGATCCGGTCTAGAGCTGGCAGAGGCTCCCTATTCGACCCGCAGAGCTCCAACACAAGTTCTTGAACACAGAGCTTTCGTAGAGGAGATCCGCATTGGGTCTTCGAGTAGACGTAATTCGTAAGCTCAACTGTCAAGGGCGACTTATAGTCTTCTTGCTCCACCGATACTTCCTGGCATTCCCAGCTGTCAATCCTGGCTTTGTACTTAACTCCAAAGCCTTGTCCGCGACTACAGACCTCAACAGCGCCAGCGGACAGAATAGTAACTTCTCGAGATATAGCTCAAATCCATGAGAGTGCTATCCAGCACCACCTGCAGATCCACCTACTACCCGCCCAAGTGTCAGCCGGAGATAGATCAGGCCCCCATCACCTGATAGAGAAGTTGGCTTTCCAAATAACCCAGACCCCCATCCGAGCATCTAGACCCTAGGATTCACCATCATGACCCGCCTTCTCATTCCACGGGGTCAAATGTCCTCCCACCAGCAGTCCTCCCAGTTACGGTTGGACCATGAGCTTGCCGACTAGGCGCCCCATAAGAGAGTGATTCCGTCTTTTCTAACGGTGGTACGTCCTCCGCGAGTTTGAGGAATATGGCAGTCCCATAGGATTCTTCCTAATTTCTCTCCAGATCCCTCCTAGGTGAGCTCCTTTCCCGCGAATGTCCTCCTCAGTGAGCTTCGTCTCCCTCTGCTTGCTGCGAACCAGAAAGCGATAGCAGGCTTAGTATCTCCTGGTCCTGCTGACAAAACGGCTGAGGATGTTGAATTCCACAGCTGACGGCCGTTCCTTCCGAGTCGTACTACGCGTCTCAACCAAGACGACAGAGTAGAGAGGATTCCATCGTCCCTCTCCGAGACTTCCTACTTCCTAATCCAGTGATTTCACGGGTCTCTCAAGACTGTACTTCCTCCCCTCCTATTGTTCTCTGCTGACCGTGCTTAGGACTGATATTTTCTCTCCCCCCTCTCCGAAGCAAATACCCGTCCACTTCTTCGAACAGTTACGCATATTCAGGTCCGAGGGATCATACCACCCACACTCAATCCCTGTATCTAGGGTTTACGACTTCCCAGGTCCAAGTAGTGGTCGAACGTTCGATTCAGGGGCCTGCTTAGTCAGAAAAACTCTGACTGATATTTTGCCTATTGTCTTTAATACCATCACGTCGTTCTCCGTCCTCAATTGTGTTCCAATTACGTGCCCTTTCCCCACGCCCATTCTTAGCCACAAGAAGGCCTGTACAGCGGCTTATATTATGGCCCGTCTGCCTGCAATTTCCACATTTCCTAGTTTGACAATTCCAAGCATCCTCCCAAT
This sequence comes from Gamarada debralockiae, assembly GCA_002803225.1. Classification (NCBI taxonomy): domain Eukaryota; kingdom Fungi; phylum Ascomycota; class Leotiomycetes; order Helotiales; family Hyphodiscaceae; genus Gamarada; species Gamarada debralockiae. Next base: position 3,076 of record NXFV01000684.1, on the reverse strand, counting down.
TCTCTTAGCCTTTCGTCCTCCAGGAAGCTTAATAAGCTTAGGAGGGTATACACTGGGGTGTGAAGGCAAATCCTCAATTGAATTGGCTTCATAGAATTTTGATAAGTCTTGCGATAAGACCTAATTCGATATGCCCAGTTGAAATAGACATAAGGATCCTCCGCCTCAAACTGCAGGTTGTAATTGCATGAGTACAAGGCCCTGCATACTGGTAAAAGTTCGTACAAGTGCAGGTCCTATTCGGAAGGTTGACAATAAACTTAGAACCAAAATCAGGAACTTGTACCTGATATACTCCATTCCCTGACTCAAATATACGGTATCAGTGTCTAGATTGAAGACGAGCTTTGAATTTAAGAAGAGGGACGTCTGCAATTTGTGTGCTTTTTTGTGGACGGCGGTTTCTATCGTATAATCTTCATATTAACAGACCAGATAGCATCAACCATCTTCAACGGATAGTGTGGCACGAAAAAATCAACCTAATCAATTATGATCTGATTTGGTTTGAGTGGAGTTGGTTTGATTAGGTTTTTTTTTTTTTTGTGAAAGTTGATTTGATATGATTTGAATAGAGTATAAATCAAAGTTAATTGATTATTTTACGTAAATAATCAATTATAATCAGATTTGATTTGAGTTGATTCGATTTTGGTTTAAGTTTATATTTACTTGATTTGATTTGAGTAAGAGTCAATAATCTAATCAAATCAAATGCCACACTGTCAACAGAGGACGAGATCTAAGTGGATTCCGGACAGAGTTGAGAGATTCGACGATATTTGATGTATTGTGGCCGAGCCTTGGGTATAAAAAAGCATAGTAAGTCCAACTTCCATTAGGATTGGCGTCCACGTAAGCCGCAGCAGCGCTATTCTCTGCCTGTAAAACTACCACGAAAGTCAGACTCTAATCTCATTTTCGCTAGTTACGTTTTAGTCTCTGGACGTGAGCAACGGCCGCTTTTACCTGAGCCGAGGGTGAGTATGCCTGAGCAAAGCCTAACTATAGCTGAGCCAAGGGTGAGTATACCTGAGCAGAGCCTGAGCACAGCCTGAGTATCTTAAGCATTCTTTGAGTCAGCTTACGCACTATAGTGCTAGTCTTATTTTGGTACCCTATATAAACTAGCTATAGTTTCCTTACCGAGTGTTGCTTAAGAATCCGTTCTGCCCCCCTTACAAGGCTTTTTACTAAAGCTAATTCTGAATTCTTAAAGATTTCTTTAAAAGCTTCTTTAAATTTCTTTAATTAAATTATATATAATTAATAATTTGGCTTCATAATTTTATTAAATATTATTAATTTAATATTATAGGGGGGGAGGGGGGTTTAAGCAAATACCTTAGAAGGCATATAATCTAGCTTATTTTTATATCTTTTTTAGTACTAGGGTAATTATATTCAAGCTTATACTATATATCAAGAATCTATAGTATATTGTTCTAAGCTGTATGTGACGGCAGGAGCGAAGTAATAGTCTGAAGCACAAAGATCTAAGTCTCATTGTCTGTCAAAATGCTAAACTAAGGAAGAAAGGAAAAGGCCAAAGGAATGGAATGGCCGAGCTCTTGTAACCCTAGCCCAACCTTAGGCGAAACGGGCGAAACCGCCATGCTGTCGCATAGTAAGCCACATGTGACGACGACTGCCGTCACACTGTTATTAAGTGTATAGCCTTTCTTATTAGGTAAGTATAGGCGCTACCAAAGTTATGTTTTATTAAAAAGTAGTAAAAGTAGTTAAATTAGAGGGGGAGTCTCTCTAGTAGCTAGCTATCAAGTACAAATTGATTTTAGGTAACCTTAGACAAAGCTTAAGAGGACCAGCTATGTCTCTTAATTTATAATCTGAATATGACCATATTGGACTAAACTGTATAATATCTTTATTTTCAACTAAGACTAGCAACTATATTCAAATATCAGTGCCTACCTCACATCGACTTATCAATTACTTACGTGAAATCTGAGCGTTATCATAGTCGAAAACGCTATACCACCGAGCAAGGAATACGGTCCCAAGGGCAATATACTTCGTTCCATCTTCGGGTTCATCTTGTAAACTTATCTCAACTTGACAAGTCGTGCTCCAGTCCCATTGCGGCTGCCTGCGAATGTACTCATGAGCTGTCAAAACGAATGGAACCCCGTCACGTCCCAGATTGAAGACAACATCCGGCAACGAATCTCTTCGGTCACACTCCACCCGATGAAGGCCGTCTGCTCCTAGATAGTCGAGAATATTCCTGCCGATTGAGCGAGGGAGTTGCAAATACGGGAATGCGGTAGAGAATGCAGCGACATAGCCATCAAGGGTGAAATTTGCAATTTCTCTTCCATCAAAACGGTATGCCGTAGAGTGAGCATCTATCTGCCAGCCTGGAGCGAGAAAATATCTGGCTATGCGATCTGTACTGTTCATCGTGCTGACAGGGAAGGTTTTTAGAGTACCATCGTATAAATCCGTGTTGACGCCCCCCAGAAGAAGCTCTCCAGTTCGGTTGGTGGCCTTCTCAGACAGTTTCAGTGAGAAGAGATTCCTTCGCAAAGGCCCCTGCTTGATCATGTTGTGAAAAGGGCTGATAGCTCGTAACGAGGACTCCGGATCATTGACTTCTAGACGAGGAAGTCCAAGTACACTATCCATAGCGTCGTCCCAGAATGGTATTGGTTTTAACAATGTAGCTTCCTCGAAACCTTGATTCTCGATGACCAGATCCCCAACTCGTAGCGTATCAACGGACGCATATCCGGAGCTGTAGAATCCAGCATATTGCACTTGGACTGCTGTTCCGTTTTCCTGGTAGGAAGTCGATTGGGAGCTAGCATACAAACGGTGATGCAAACAAGTCGGCTCTACACAGCTGATAGAAGGCACGAAAGTGTCGGACCAGCCAATGTCAACCGCCGCTCGGAAGCTCTGCGGTGGGTTACCAAGTTGGATATCCGTAAAATAGGACCAACCATCGTTGTCCTTATTTTGGCCTTGCGTATTAGGTTTAAGTGGTTCATGTCTATATTATATTGATCACATCTGCCGAACTTGACCCGAAAATGACAGATGGCCTGAGGCC